>VYZV01020631.1:8789-29440 GCA_013401275.1 Pandion haliaetus
TTTTTAATTATACGTCCATGCACTTGTTTTCTCTCTAATATAAGTGTTTCAAGTCTAAACATTCTGCCTCTCCACTGGTTCTAGCAATGACAAGGCAAAGGCAGTACAAATGTCTTATCTGAATGCAATCAACATTTTCTTTGTTGCTTTTTATTTTTTCAATAAAAGAGCACTTCTAGCCCTCCCCCAAAATTTTGTATAGTATACAGAATGTCCTTCCAAAAAATTTCTGCACCCAGTTCTCACTCAGCAGACTCAAATCTCCTTCAGAAATTATTGGTAATAATCTAGTCAACCACCTACCTTGTCTCACTAATGTCTATCACCAGACAAAAAAAAACCCAACATGTGCAAAGGTTTATTCCTCAACCAGTGTGTCTACAGACTTAATACACCTGTGGAATTGAATGGATCTTAATCTCTTTCCTATTAGGGTCTGCAACATCCAGAGCAAATTGCAAGACAGGAAAAAAATTCCCTCCCACTGATTGAATGAGAGGGACTATGAGACACTCCTCATCTCTTCTGTGTTTGCAGGATAAAACCTATGAGTCACTGAGCAGGGATCTCATCTTTATTTATGTACATCTTAGTGGCAATAAATAACTTTCATTCTTCATAAACAGATAAGTACGCACCTATAAACATACACACATGCATGATTCTGGCATATAAAATAGGAGATAAATAAATAACCTGTGCTGTCAAATGTATGGAAAGTAAGTCTGAAGTGTTTCAAGCTGCAGGTATTTCTATCTTCTTAGCTTGGTGGAAATTTTATTTGCATTTAGCAATGATTTTGTAGTCTTTAATCATGTCACAATTGTCTTTTAAGTTACATACCTTATTTACATGCTGAAGGAAATCACTTTTACAGCTGGATGTGTTCCTGGTCAAATATCCTGTTCAGTCAGGGCAGATAGAGTATATGCAGTGTGGAGAGGCTACCTCAACTTAATGATTAAAGTCTGCATTATTTAACATTTGAACTCCTAGGAACACAGATCTGTTCTCTGGTTTGCATTCCAATGACATTCAAAACAAGTACATGTATGAGTAAGTTTATAGCCTTCTCTTCCTCCCCCCTTCAAACTTTTGATTAAACGTGTATGTAATGTTTTTGATGAAATACCCATCAAAATATAATATTTTAACAAAGAAGTTCTGTGTCATTTCCTGTCCCAAATCCACATAAAGGCCCAAATTCATGGGTCTAATGAGAGGGAGGTTTGAAGCGGAAAGTCTGCGCTGTACCTTGCCTCCTGAGGGAAAATGCAGTACACGTCGATGGCAGTGTAAGCCAAACATGGCAGGAAGTGAAAGTAGCTTTTCAACGTGAAATGTCAAAATGACTCTTCATTGTCAGCTGAGAATGCCAAACGTAAGTTCTGAAAATAAATCCATTTACAATTTGGGTAGTTGTGCTTTCATATTCTCTATCACAAAAAGAACTGCCTTTGTTTGCACTTAGATTTCATCTCAAGTTTATTTGTGGGTGTATCAAAAAGATGGGTTTTTTTCACATCTGCAACCCATTTGAACTTGTAATAAAGACAGCTTAAACTTCAAATGGATCCAGGAGTTCTGTCTGACTAAAGGTGGTTGAAATCAATACTGCTGGCAGATGATACTCCTGGCAACCATGAGACCATGGTTATGAAAGATTCAACTTTTTATTTGTAAACCTATCTTGCAAGCTAGTCATTTTTCCCTGGATCATATCTCAAACACAAATTCATAGCTATGTTTCCCCATTCAAAGCTAGTGTAGAAAAAAACAAAAGTAGATTCTGAGAAATCATCATTATTACTAAAATAATTAAAGGATTTGCTATTTCAGTGGATATGTTAACCTGCCTTTAAGTAGTAAACCTTACAAAGTAAAACACTTTGTAACCTGGCAGGCTGTTTCCCAAAGTAGAGAAGCAAACAGCATGAATGTGTCCTTTAAAAGTCCTTGCTTCACAGAACAATTTATCATTTGAATACAAAGACAATACAAAACCAAAACTATTCAACTGATAAGTATTGGCTTTAATTGGTTTCCTTTCTTGCCTTCATGTAGAAAACAGACAAACCCTGGCTTATTTTGCTTCATGGGTTAGCTCAGACAGATAGCCACAAACCTCTTTGGACTGTTCCTTCACTCTTTCATGTGCCTGGGTTCAGCTACTTGGTTCAGGCAGAAACTGGTTCAAATCCAAATACCATATGTGCAAACATGTCATGGACAAGCAATTTTATCTTTTGACCAGTAAAGAACAATTTTAGTGGCAAGACTAAAGCTAAACTGTTAGATCAATATAAAAGGTATTCTTCTGCAGTAGCTATTTATAAATACATCTGTATCATAGCAAAGCAGTTATGCAATTTCTATTTCTCTAATATATTTTCACATGCTGGTGATTATTTAATGAAAGTAGAATGATAAGAAGAATTATCGCCCACTGATTGCTTCTAGTTTAAGCTTGGGGAGGAGGCTATATAAGCCTTCACTTTCACATTCTGTGCCTTCACTTAAACATACAGGGCTTGGTCTGTAGATCTGTATCATGTTAAATATATATATAGCTTGTGAGGTGGCCATAGTGCTGGGATGAGCAAATCCAGCTTTGAAGTCTACACCTCTTCCTGTTTATAAATAGAGTCCTGAATGTTAAATATTACACTGAAGCAGATGGTACCTTCCAAAGGAAGCCATTAAATAGCTTTAATTTTACTGTGTCCATCATTGTACATGCAAGTAGAAAATGCATGCATGTTCATGTGGATGAACATGCAAAATGGGTCTCACCCTCACACTTCTGACAAGTCCCTAATGTTGCAAAATCTGTGTTTTCCATAGCACAAAAGGGCCCTTCACCCTATTAGGAACAGAGATACTCAGGTGCACACATGCACTAGTTACTGTGGCTGGGGACAGACCCAGAAGAATGCTGTGCTCCATGGCCGCAAAGATCACACCACCCCAGTTGGGCACAGGCTCTGCAGCCTGCTGTCCTGATGCAGCCCTGAGCTGCCCTGCACCATCTGCATGGCCCAGCATTGGACTTTTCAATTAAGACTTAAAGAAACCAACAAAAGCTACTGGGACATAATCAGCAAGTATCTGAAGAGATCCTTCTACATCAGCTGCAAACAGACTCAGTAAAAACATTATAGGACCGGTAAAATAATTGTGTTTAATGGGGTACGGCAAAGTTAATTATGAAGTCCAGAGGCTCCTTAGTGGCTGGAGACTGAAAGGCAAAGGGGCGGAGAGGTGGAGAGGCTCCTGGAGCCACAGCCCAACAAAACTGCAAAAGTGACAGCAAAGTCTATATAACTAAACTGACAGACACAAGCTCCAGGAATCAAACCACAGAGGGATGTTAATGGCGCTTGATCTCCAGTGAGCTATTGTAAATGAAGATGACTACTGCCAAGCATGTTGTGTAATTAAAAAAGACAGAGCACACAAGATGGGTATTTCTAGATCAGTCAGAGTGGATCCTAAGAAGCTAGAGAGCTGCTTCACTTGTGAAGAGAGCTAAGTAAAACAATGTACCGTAATTAAAGTTTAACACCATATACTGGAACAACCTTGGGAAGCTAAATTCCCTTTCTTTTCCTGGGAGATTCCACAGTATGATTGTTTCTTTCTCACTCGAAATCTGTCTGATGTATTCCACTTTCTCTCTTAGGAAATAACATTTTATTTATGCTGTTCCTTTCCCATATATCCAAGAATTTCTGGTTTTATGCACTCAGTTACACTGAGAGTGGTTTCTGGCACCTTCTGTGCTGCAGGTACAATTTGTTCTGTACTCTCTGTGTTATCCTCAGACATCACTGGGCACACATTAATGTTGTGATACCAGTGTCTGTCATGGGTCTGACTGACAACCCTAACCTCCCCCTAAAAGCACAAATCTAATCCTCAATTTGCTAATGCATTTTTAACAAAAAAATGCATTTTGTTTGGAGTAAGCCATGCAATAATTACTTATTCTGAATCATTCAAGCTACTTCTGGATGCTAATTAAATGCTTGTGACTATTATCCTCCCCATAGTTACAGTAGCATAATTATATCCCCATCTTTCACAGCAGAGCTCATTAGTGAAACCCTTCTGTAAAAAGTGTCAACTACCTAATCAGAAAATAAAAATAATCCAAGGAGATTTAGGTGGCTAGCTATAACAAATAAAAAAGCACAGTGAAGGTGACTGATTCCCAAACAAACCATAGTTTTTTAGTGGGACTACTAGGGTAAACATTACAAATAGTGAAAAAAACCAGAGGAAACTGAGACTAGGTCATGAATAATTGTTTAACCAAAGCAGAGCTAATTAATTATTTAAAAAGAACTGTTTGACCTGGAAAACACTGTACTAAGAGTGATCGTTACAGAAGCTCTGTAAATTGGGAGATATTTTGAAGCTACAGTAGGTGTGGGATGTGTAAAGATAGAAGTGCTTCTAATTTATATGGAGGATTAGCAATGCACTGAAGTTGCACAGGGATGTGCTGATAAAGAAAGTTCTTCAAATCAAAGATCTTGGTTCCACAATTATGGAAGACCTTCAGCAGAGAACACAGTTCTGGAAAGCTGCATTTCAAGCATTAAGGAACTGCATTCGCTTTGAGATGTATCATTTTCAGTGAGACATTACATATACATACACATTACATATACAGAGCACCAAAGAGGAGTTACTCCTAACTGTGTTGGGATTGTAACAATAGATGACTGAAAGCACTTTAATTTGCCATAACAATCATTAACTAGATTTGTAGCAGTTGGTGTTTTTCATGAAATGAAGATGATTGGGTCAGTAATGAAGGGTTTGTCCTGTGTTTGCAGCTGGAATTTTACTTGCTTTATCAGAATTTTCATGTTCTCACCATATGTGTTTTTCCTTACTCTAGCGTCTCCGGCCACTCTGCCAGCTAAGCATTGCTTCAAAGGGACTGAAGCTGGGAAAAGTCTTCAACTCTTTTTTGGTTTTAATTTAAAAAAAAGCTTCTAACCTCAAAAGTTTGCTATGTTAATTTAAAAAAAAATAAAAATAAACTATTACTGATCATTGGGCTACAATTCTGCAAGTACTTTTGCCACATCTGAGCAACAAGATGAGAGGAGGACATTCCATATAGGGTGCAGAAGGAGAGATACAGTCCAAGGCAGAACCAAATCAATCCCTCTGTCACTTTTGGTACTACTTAATTAGCACTATTCTTCTAATTATCACAGGGACTCATACAGACAAGTAATAATATAGAACTTACTCCAGCAGGCAAAGGTTCTCTCATAAGGAATCTGTGTATTGATAACAATGATTTATTGTGATATAAATTGGGGGGGGGCGGGCGGAATCTAAAATGTAATTGCCAATCTGGAGAAAATGACCAAACACATGACGTGCCATTCCACATCACAGCAGCACAGGGAACATTGAAGGTTTCACTCACATGCCCACAGTGTCACCAGTACCTTGTTATATACAGAGACTGAGAGAAATTTGAATACTCCCTGAAATTATGGGGGAAAAAAGCCTTGACAATGCCATACAGCATGACCTTCAACTTTGAGCACCCTTAGAGAAGTTTGCTTACAACTGTGTTTGCAATCAAACTTCATAAAGGATTGTGCTGGGCCTAATCTCTTGCCTCTGGCCTTAATTAATCTATAGTTACTGATCACAGCATTGATATTTTTCCATGGCTTTCTAATATAATGTGTCTTCAGACTCTCAGGCACAATGTCAGATAGAATTCCACTCTGCTCTGTTCTATTGGCATGTTGTTGAAATTGGTGTAATGTAAGCATAAGCTTGGAGAAATACAGTGCTGACAGAAACGCAGTAAAAGACTTTGTATACAGGATGTATAAGTTGGGCAGCAAATGAGTTATAGTCACTTGCATCCATTTAATGCTTAATGGCCATGCAAAATTGATGTAACTACATAGATTTATCATTTGCTGGGTTTGCGTTAAACCTTGAAGCTGGGGAAACGTGTACCTAATAAAGCTACCCAGAGCTGCTTTTGGAGCTTTGAGGAAGGTCAGCCATGCATTAAAGTATACGATGCTGAGGAATTAACTTTCACATTTTAGCGGGCATGCTTACTAAAAATCGACCTTCCAGGAAGTAAGTACTTAACATATCTTCTGTCCACCCTGCACCTGATATTTAGTTTGTACCACGGCTTTTCATAGTTAACATCTCATTTTCTGTACCTAAATTAAGGAGCAAGGAGCAGAAGCCCTATAGGTGAAAACAAGTTTCCCTTCAGTTTTTCTGTCATTGCTCATTCTAAAAACTACTACCTACTACTACCTACTGCAAAGCTATTATTAATTATGAAGTGATTCAGTTCACTTTGAAAGAGTTCGTTAAGCTGCAAATGGAGCTGTCCTTAGAAGTGGGGAAACATATTCCATCCACTCTAGCAACATAGTTATAGCACTAGAAAATGTATCCATCACTAGTGGTTCGTCATCACAGGAAGGAATCCAGAAGTCCTTCCTGGATTAGGAGTGATGACAAAATGACTCCACCTTATAGCACAAATTTAAAAATCATGGTGCCTGCAGAAAGTTTGGTATTTAAGCCCACTTCAAGTGGGCTTTTTTGATTTGAGTCAGTGTTTCCTGCTACTAAACAGAGCTCTCACTCTATGAGAAGACTTACTCTAGAACTGCAAGCATCCAGCAGTTGCTCAAGGTAAGAGTGACTTTGACAGGACAGTCCCTCTACTTCATCACAAATGCCAGTGCATAGGCAAAATGAGAACCCATGTGCTGGTCTAAATGAGAATCCCATGAGATAGTAAAGGCCAAGAAAATGCCATGAAAATTAATAGTTTTTCAGTGTTATGAACAGCTTATGTTATGGAAAACCACGCAGTTCAGGAAAAAGGGACATAAAAGCAGGTACATTCGGCTGCAAATCCCTCCAGCTCCACTATCCACTGTTTGCCAGTGGCCATTAGCACTTAATCTAGGGAAGACATGCAAGAAGAAAGTTACGAAATGATCCATCCTTTTAAATACTCAACCACCTTCCTAACCAGTCATTTAAGAACTTCCCAAGCTGAAAACTGCACCTGAAAAAACTTTTAATAGCCACTGACTGACCTGTCTGCCATAGGAATGTCTAGTCCTTTCTTAGTTGTTTGTCTTCACAAAGTCATGAATTAACAAGCTGCACCAATTCACTCTGCATTGCCTGCACAACTACCTCCTTTTGTTAGTTTTGAAGTCCCTTGATAGAGTGAGTGTAGAAGCCTTGTATTGTAAGAAATAGTGAGTAATCACTGCCTGCCTACTTTCTCTGTAGCATCTACCATTTTAGAGACCTGTGTCATACCTCCCTTAGACACCTCCTTTTCATAATGAAGGCAGTTAATGAGGTCAGAGTTAATGAGTTCAGGATGTTAATGAGGTCAGAGTTTTCCCTGTTTTTCCTTATCACATCAATATATTTCCAACTGAAAGAAAATTTCCAACAGAATAAAGATAATATTTGTAAATGCAAGCCAGGCTCCTGCCCTACTCTGTTTCTTGCAAAATAAGGTGATACTTCCATGCTACTTTTCCAGATCAATCATAACTTGCGTAACACTTACTAAATAACCTCATTAATCCTTTAGATACGGGAACTGTAGCGGTATGTGTTTCTCTTTTCATCAGGGCCTAGAAAAGTCAAAGAAGATTGTGTGTGGTTCATGTGTCAGACAGGTGTGCACAGTCCCATTTTACTGCAGGGCAGTAATTACAGAAGTATCTGTGGCTAAGGAATTCTTCACGCAAAGCATCTGAGTGCATTGGTCTGTCTGATGACCTGTAGGCATCAAAGAGCAGTCAGTCACATTGCATTTGGGAGAAGGGTGACTGCTAAATTTTAACACTAAAATTACATAACAAGAGCAAGATTTCTGTAGTATACATTTCTATACATATTTCAAGACAGACTGTAAAATACTGCTTCAAAGAGCTCCACACCCCAGAGATGCCTAACTTCTACTACAGTCAGTAAGATCTATGCAGCAAAATCACCATCACACTGAGGAAAGATGTCCATGAACACTTTTTTTTAATCTGTCTTTAGGCCACTATAACCTCTTAGTAATAGGAGATAATAATTGTCATCCTTTCTTAATTGCTTTTTTTGGTAATTCATTCAGTCCTTGGCTCTAGTATCTCTGCATCCCTCTCCTTCCTAATTTGATGCTACTTTGTCCTAAAAAATGTCAGCCTTTGTATAAATGCACTAAAATCTCCCCTTCTCCTGTTGGAACCAGGGTATTCCCCAGCCAGCAGGTCTGCAAGGGCAAACAGCGTGCTGACCCAATACAATGTTCACAGTCACACCCTCTTCCCGGCCTTTCATGCCCTGACTACCTGTGGAGGAAACCCAGGTGCAAGTGGCAGGCAGCAGTAACCAAAAGGAGCCTCGTGACAGAGGCAGAACTGCAGGGTATGTCATGGAGCTAGCCTGCTCCAACACAGCCAAAGAGAGGTAGCACTGGTAGAACTGAAAGTATGTGGTCAAATCTTAAGAGATACTCAGGGTGGGTTTTGCCACCACCCTCTCCAAATTGTGAATAATTATTTTCCTTGTTGCTTGGAAGATGCATAAGTATTAAAAACAAGCACAGAATAACAGTGTCATATCAAATACCTTGGGTTTTTTTCTTTTCCCTTGTCTTATAAACAGTGTTAAACGCTTTGGGACAATTTTGTGTGTCACTTCAAACTCAAAGGACGTGAATTCCGTGATCAATTGAGAAAAAAAAAAGGCAAAAAAAAAAGAAATTATTCTATGCTTTGTCAACAAGTAATTTCATAATAAATAAACTTATGGTTTATTTGTATATTCTTTTGATTTTAAGTTTAATACATTGCATAAGCGTAACAGCATTACTAATGGCATTTACCTGCCTCACCAGTATTCCAGGGAACACTGGAATTCCTGGTCTACTGCCTAAAATCATTCTAAGAACTTGATGTGAACATTTTGTTGAAAAAATAATTAGTAAACCAAACGTTGACCTGACAAGAGCTAAACTTTGGTTCTGCAGATCAAACTTACAGTGGTACATTTTCAGTTAGGCATAATAAAAATATGAATACTGGAAGTGTTTATTTGGGTTTCTAATATTTTATGTGTAGATGCTTGGTTATGGATAGGAAGAGTTCGGGAAAGAGCTCCAGGGACCAGAGCCCCACTGTATTTTTTCGTGACAACTTTAGCACCTAAACACTTTGGAGAATCTGAGCCTATTCTACAGAAAAGATGCACAAGTGAGTCCTTTGAGAGCGATGAGAGGAAAGACACTGGAAATTTTATTTCAAGATTTATCCTGAAGAATTGCTTTATTTTGTCAATGTTTTTTGCTCAATCAATACATTGTGTCGTCGGGCTGGGCGTCAGAATGGACTTGAGTATAGTATTGATCCATATTCTGCTGGTGTTTAACACTGTTGCAATCCAGATGGGTAACTAAGGGAGTAATTGTTCAGTCAAATCCGTGTTGAATCTGGTTCTGTGCCGGAGTAAATCAAGCTAAACTTTTAAATAGCCAGTGGAGTTAATTATGAGGAAAAATAATTGTGCCAGGGAAATAAAAATGAAAGCCTTTTGACGTTGTGCACAACATTGTAGGCATTGGAATAAGAAATGTTGTGCCTGTCCTGCATGGATGCTCGCTGCCTTCTGTTTTGCCAGGGGCAAGTATATTTCATTAGGTTTTTGAATCTTACTAGCTTGTGAAGTACCTTACAGTTCTTTGGGATGTGTGACACTGTACTGAAGTACTGGCAGCTTAATCAGCTACCATGTTACAGGCCTCTACTAACTATACCATGAACACGTTGTGCCCATGTAAAAATTGGATCATCCTACCTAAGATTTCTTATATACCTTTAATTTGCATTTATACCTAATTTACAGTTGTATTCCCATATATTTTTTATTGAAATTAAAATGTTTCACTCTATTTTATATGATAGAACTGAAGTCTGTGATTAGATTTTTCTTCCGTGCATGGAAGAGAGACATTAGGCCCCTTTTATATTGAAAATATGTGTTTCCTGTGAATGCTACTGAAAGATGAAATCATGCATGGTTTAGACAGTGAAGCAGAAAAACTGTGTGGCTATTCTAGGGCAATTTCAACATAAACAGGCAATATACAACAGCAGTGTAAGTGAGGTTATTTATAGATGCATATTATGCCATGCAGATAGGCTGAGGTGAGACACTAATAATTATTTCTCAGTTCTACATATTCGATAAAGTTGTTCATACTTTCTATTTTCAAGGGAGAACTTTACACTCCCTTTTTGGAGCATATATTTACTGGATTTTCTTTTGTATTAGTATGTACTGATCCACATCTTTGGTAGTTTTTAAATTCACCAAAGATTAATATTTGTATTAGATTAGAAAGCATTTTTTCTGTGTAGAGTGCCTTCTGTTCCTACACCTGTTTTTTCTGGAGGATGGAGATTCCCAAACAGAAATTAGGGGGGGGGAAAGAAACTCCTTTGCAGTCCCAGAGTTTATATAAACCCAGCTATATGTTTCTGCATTCCATTTTTTTTTACTCATAGAGCTGCTCCTCTGATAACCTTGCAGTGCACTACCCTAAATACGAATATTCAAAACATGAGCAAAAGGTGCCTAATATACAAAGGTTGGCTTAAAAACATGAGAACTCTTGAATGTTGGAATTTGTTTTTATTATTCTTTTTGGACCCAAAGCCTTTGGGTTTTATATTCTTAAGATGTTTTTGACAACTATAATGAGCAGAAACATTATTTTGTTTTCCTAAATGAAAAATGAGACTTCCAGCTAATTACACAGATATATGGATCCAGGAGACTTATAATAGAAATGCAAGTTATGGGAAAAGGGAAAAAAATCCATGCATGTTATGATGACTGGATCATTTCTGAGAGCTGTGAAGCAGGGGGGGAAAAGAAAAAAAAAACTTCAAGAAAGGAAAGATACATAATAGGGCATAGAGGACTGATGATCAGAAATGTATAAAATATATCTTTTAATATTCCGAATTGTTGATTCATGTCAGTGATGACAGAGTTTTTGGCATTACAGGCAGTGAGAGTATTTTCATAAATTTTTATCCTATTTTGCTAGATATTGTTCTTGTTATTGAAGGGAGCAAGTTCAGCCTTTTTAAATGTAAGCTGGATAAAGGATCCACTTGGGGTTTTTTGAGAATCTCTGTGAGAAGCATCTGTACTTAGCTACTCAGGGATATTTTAATGCCATACAGGCAAGATGGCACGTTAATTCTAGTAGTGTTAGATGATCCTTGCTAAGAAAAGTTCCATATGACAAATAAAAATGAAAGCATGAACTTTTTTTAACAACATGACACAATTCTTCAAGTTGTAGAAATAGTTCTGTTCTGTGGTTTTGGGTTTTTTTTCCCTTACTGTTTGTTTAGTCCTAGATTATTTTTATTGGAAGAAACCACAGAAGGCTATGTAGAATCTGTTGCATTCATGGTGTCTGGTCTAAAAGCATTTCTCTAAAAATATCAGAGGATTATGGGTTACAGTAGGCAGGTTTCACAGCTGCTTAAAGTTAAATAAACATTTTGCATTTGTTTTCTAAACTAACACAACAAACCAAACCATATCAACTTTCTTGAAGCTATAGCCAATTAAAATCAAACTTTACATACATCTGGAACTGTTTGGGTCCTAACTGTGAAAATGTATATTTTGTACAGTGCTGGACTTTGGTTGTACTTAATTCAGTGTAATTTTTAGACCTAAACATAGTGCTTTTCACAGAGGTTGGTTTGAAAGTATTGGACAATGTTGTTCATCAGGTGGGCACAACACAAGCCACGCAGACAACATCTGTGGAAGAACCATGGTCAGACCGAGACTGTAGCTTTGCCATCAGACCCTCTCAGTGAGGCTGTCAATAAGGCACCTACATTAGCAGTGCGGATGGGTTTTATGTGTGCAGGTAGTTTTCTGTGGAAGTGCACTGATTTTTCAAAAGCCAAAACCAAATTCTAAAAAAAATGACAACAGCTTCTCCATGATTTGAACTGGAACAAATCCAAAATTAACATGTTGAAGGTATTTCAGGACTTTTGTTCCCAGTCTCCTCATCCTTACTCCCACTGTCTGCATTTTTGTTTAATAGGGATTTTTTTTTTTAAAGCTGAGTGCAGAGTTCTCAATGGTAAGTCCAGCAAGATTTCCACATGGCAAGACAGTCAAGGGAGCCCTCCTCCACAGGCAGGGAATGGGGTGAACTGGGGCCCTTCCACGATGGACTGGATCCAATGCACACGGATCACCTCAAGATTCCTGCAGCAGCAGCAGTAGCTGCTTTGGCTTTTCCCCATGCTGACCTTTGCAGAGCCTGCTTCTGCTCTGTGCAGGCAGAACTCACCTCATTAAACTCCTCCTAGACTCACACTCAGGCGGTCTTTACAATTTAAAAGTTAAAAGCCTGCCTTTCTTCACAGAAAGAGCTCCCAAAAATTATGCACTAGTTCAGTAATGCTCATTCAGGCACATTCAGCACACATGTGCAAGCAAAAGAATGTAAACACATTGGGTTTGCTGTGGATGTGGAAAGGGAGAATGAGATTTATTTTTAATGAACTTCTTTCTTAAAAGACATTAGCATCAGAACGGCAAATTGGACATACAGAAGGAGGGGGTTGCTCCACATGCTTCCTCTGCATGTGCCTCTCTCATATCACAGTTTCTTTCATTTACTGCAGCCAGACACCTACACTGACATTTTTTTAAATATTTCTTCAAAGACCAGCTTTGCAAAATTTGAGAGAAAACTCATTATTAAAATGTTCTTCTCGGACATGATGAGAATGTCATTGTAGGGAAACCAGAAACCAAAATGCTTATGGGATGACCAAGAACTGAAAGGATGAAAGGAAATCCTAAAATCCATAAGTCCATGAGAAAAACAATCTACTCTGGAGCTTTCAGGTTATTTACAATTACACTTTCTCAGACTTCTTGCCAATTTCTGTGATAAAGGCTGAAGAATGATTTTTGTATGATCTCCCTTTCCAAATGGCTTCATTCTAGCAATCCACTTGCCAGTTTCACCCATTCCCTCCCTATGAGAAAGAGAAATAGAAACTTCTAAATTGCTTATATAGCCATAACCCTTCATAAGTATGATCTATATCTCTTTCTCTTTTTAATTAATTCCCACCTGATCAGTTTATCTGAATTAATTTCAACTCCCGAGTACTATCCTCTTCGAAGACTGAACCTATCCTCTTGATTTTCATTTCAGCCTCACTCCCCAAACTTCGTGTTAGCCACTTTTACTGCAGGGATTACTTGTCCTATTATATCTCCATAGGGTTTTTAAACTCTTTTGCTTAGACCATCACCTCAGCCCAGTTTAACTGCAGAGGAGTACTGGACTTCCTATTTGTGCCTTAGATGCACCAGATTATTTTCGTGGCTTCTTCCCAAATAACACAAGTTAACATTTCCCAAATATTGCTAAAACAATCCTGCTTCTACAGAAAACAATAGAAGGAAAGTTAAAAGATTCTGGAACTTGTTTAAAACCACACACACACACACTTACTTTTATCCCTTGTTGACATATGTGTATATGTGCTACAAAATGAGTAATTTCAGTGTTTTTAATCTCTATGCCTTGTCTGATGTCTGAACTGCCACATAATTTTGCTGTGTTATCCTTAACAGTTTCTCTTATGTTTGTGGAGATGCCACATTGTAGGAGGTATAAAAAAGCAACTAAGGCAAAAAGGCTCCAAAAAAAAAGGGTGAATCAACAAACAAAAACAAAACAGGCAAATGAACCAAAAATCTACTTTATTCCAACTTTTGTTTAGTTTCCCACTGCCCTCTTTCAAACCACAGGCTCTGCTCCAGCTTTGAGAGTGTTTCCAAAAGCTCTGAATTCTTAAAGCATCAGCGCAATTTGAAACGGACCAGTATATAGGCTGCTCTAGGATAATAGCTAATTACCAGAACATAGCAGTGCACAGTATGGGTTTTTTAGCCTTGTTTCTATAGGTGTGACGTTTACCTGTTAACAGCTGTTGACTTTTCATTAGCATTACTGGCCTGCAAGCTTGTGCATATGAGATGCGTGTTTAGGAATCTATGTTTGACTTATAACCTTCAGAGGCATACACCCAGCTGGGGCTGAAAGGCAACCCCAGCCAACCCTGCGATGCGTCTAGTGGCAAGATCCCTACACAGCAGGCACTCTGGACGTTCGCGTCTGGCACGCCTGGCCAGCTGCCCCCCCGCATGGTGGGGTGAGCTGAGGCCGGCTCCAGCATTTGTTCTTCACTGCCTGCTTTTGAGCTCGACCTTTCACATTATTGCAATTCATTGCTTGGTGTGAGACTGTATCAAAGCTCCATCAGATCCTTGGGTATCCAATACGTATTTGTCGTCAGGCTTTTTAACGGGAAAAGAAAAAGATGAATCGTCAGTCCCTAAAACAACTGTTTCTTTAAAACATGCCAGAACTGGGTCCTTCTATGTTGGTGGCTTCCATTTGCAAAAGCCTGTGACTCCCTGCCTCATTTCATTGTCAAAGCATGCATCACTAGGTATCAGTGGTTTAGGCACATTGAGAGCTTTCAGTATACATGGAAGAGGGACATCTTCCAGATAGAAACACAAAGCTCCATATTTCTAACTTCCCTTTGTCAAAAAGCATCACCAGGTGCAAAATATGTAGTAGGAGCAGAAAGCTTGCATAACCCCTTCATTTGGCATTCCTGCTGCAGTTACGGACTGATTATCTCCAATTCTGGTATTGACAATCCAGAGAGTATAATGAAAATGATGCAAAAAATGTAAAGAAAAGCCATAAGAATGCTTAAAGGATTACAAAATGTCCTGCATCTGTGAAAAACTACAAGCTTAGTCTATTTAGCTTACAATAAAAAGTTAAGAAGCAATTTAACCCCTCTCTGTGAGTAATAACATGAGGAGTAAGAGGCCATTTGGATTAGCAGACATGACTGTAACTGGCTAAAAGGTGCAGATAGAGTCATCTAGATGGGGAATAAAGTGCTTTTTCTGTAAATTATGATAGCTAAGCTCTGGAACAACTTGTCAAGGGCTGTGGTGAATTCTCATGGCTGGTAGTTTTTGAAAAAGGAGCTGAGGTTTTCATAAAAATTATGCTTTGGTTCTAATAGCAATTATTTGGGGAAATTTTAAGACCAGTGTTACGGAGGGAAGACAAGCTGGAGTCTCTGTGACCACTTCCGATGTTGTAATCTACAGATCATTGCATTTACTTTAAAGAATCAACTAGACCTTTGTATGACTGACTCTGTGTTTAGATGCCTTCTGTGGGCCAGGTCCTGGGTAGTCATAGGCTTCCTGTCTTTAGATGGTACCACAATATTCAAAAAGGGGAGCATTGCTGTAGACTTGTCTGGAGATTTTTCATGGTAGCTATTTAGCTCAATAAAGAGAACATACCTGGAGTATTGGTCATAGGTCCCATATTTATTGAAGCATTTCACAATAGCTATATGTATACACACAGCATTAGCAACTGTAAGTCTAGCTTATTAATTAAATACAATGTTGTATTTTAAGAAGTGCTTCTGCAAGCATCTGTATTTCAGCATATACTTTACAGATAAGACAAGATAATTAACAGTATCTTGTCTGAACAAAAGCCAAAAAATCAATGCAAAAGGATAGCAGAACCCCAAAGTAAAAGAGCACCCCTGGTTTTGGCTTTCAGTTTGCACTTTTTGTAAGGAAGAAATTTAGTTATTTCTACACTGTTATGTAGGATGGCTATCCTAGCATTGCTAAGGATTTTTATTATGTGATCACTTCCTAGAAGTGCTTTATGACCGATAAAATTACTTTTTGTGGCTTTTAGGTCCATGATTTCTACATCAAGCCATTTGCTGATAAGGCTCTCAAACTGAGTCTTATAGTGCAATTTAGCAATGCTATATCTAAATATATACTTGAATCAAAGTGTACTGGCAGTATTTTAGTTAGTGCTATTAACCCATTTTCTCAGAACATTGGATACCTGAAGATTCAAGAAGAGTTTCTTGTGGTCAGAAATGTCTACAAGAGAAAGGTTGTTCAAAGACATCTCAGCATAAAAAGTGTAACTGAGGGGGAGGAGGGCCTTTTTCATCCAACCTCTTCTTTCTCCAAAAGTATAAGTGAGGATAAAGCAGAGGGAATGCAGTCCTCTGCAAATTATTTAATGGGCCCCCAAGTAGAATAGCAAAAGCATTACCTCAGAGTAGCCTCTGAATGCATTGGCCATTGTTGTCCTCATTATGACACTGAGACACCGAACATTTGAAGTCCCTTCCTTACTTAAAGCTTTTTGAATTTTTTATGTGCACCGCCAAAGTAGTCTTTTTAATAAAAAGAAAACTCCTGATAAAAGGCATTAAAGCCCAAAAGAAAGCAGCAGCAGCAAGCACAGGCTTCATGCAGCCACATGAAACAGCTGGTAGCTAGCTTTTACTAAGAGCTGCCAAGAAGAGGTTGATTGCTGTATCTGGCAGTGAGGATCTCGTGCCTGACCTCACCAGGCAGAGAGCAATGGGGCATGGGGATTTCCAACAGGATGGGGCTGAAACTCAGCTGTAAAGCAATGATCCAAACATACAAAGTGGCTCTGATGTGAGTGTTTCAGTTTAAGTTCAAAGGCAGATTGCAGCCCGGCTGGAGCCCGATTTGAACTTCCAAAAAGTTGAAAGGCATTTCAGTGTGGTGTTCATTTTCTTTTCAATACAGATCTAGCTATTGATCTTCTCTATTACCTTACAAACTGTGTCTACTTCCACTCAAAAGGAAATGGTGGAGGATCGTGTTACCCCTTATGGCTAGCTGATACAAAAGAACCTGCTAGACACCTGGAGTTATTAAAAAGGTCTTACTTACTGGAAAGCACGCTGTAATTAACTCTTTTATGCTAGTAAGCAACTATTTATTTTGTGGAGGGGTTACTTAAACACTTTAAACCTTTTCTCCTCCATGCACATTAGAATTTTCATTCTATTTTCAACTAATATCTATTTTTCTGTATTCAGTGTTCCCTCGTAGTTCATGAAACAAAAAAAGTTTGACACACTTGGCTCTGCTGAATTGAGATATTCTGGAAATCCACCCAAGGTACCTCTGGAGTTCAAGATTGATTACAGTCTATCTTGGCATGTCAGATCCAATTCTTTCCATGGCCAGCCAGAAATCATTCCCAAAGAACAAAACCAAGTGAAACATGGTCGTTCTGGTCCAGCTACCACAATACCTGGTAGAGTAGGATCTTGCCAATGAATCAGGTAGCAGAGCTGTTGCAAAAGAATCTTTTCAGAGGCCACATAAGGTAATTTTACACTACCCCAACCTTGTGTTGGGGACACAGAACATAAAACAGAATCCTAGCGGCACAGAACAAGTAACATTCCTTAAAAAGGGCAAATAACTCAGTACCAAATTATCCCTTGGTCTTTACTTGCTCTCTTGTTGACCAAATTTTCCACAGATGCTTCTGTCCATCTGTATATGTATCTCAGTATCAATGACCTTTGCAACAGGCTCGGCTCCTGTACATGAGTACATGAATCATCTCAGAGACATGTCAGCCCCTATCACTAGGGCCATGTCAGGAAGCATTGTACACTTAAACTGCTTGTATTGAATATCACACTTAATAGAATTTTGTCCAAGGTTCAGGCACGTTTATGAAAACATGCTTTTGTGTCACCATGTCAGTCCACACAAGCTCTTCTTTTCAGGCAGAACTAATCCCACATAACATATATTCATACCAAATTGCACAGATCCCAACAACTATGCGGAATAAGTTGTATACACAGTCATGGGCAGGAATTTCCTAAAATTGCAACATGTACTGCCATCTGTTAAGATTTACCCATGGTTTCTACTGGCAGTCAACCTTTATTTTCAGAAATATAACTTTCTAGGCAGAATTTGCAGTTTCTAAGGTCAGGACTGGGTAAACTTGAACTCACTGAATGTAAATCCCATTGCTAAAAAGAACCCCACCTCAGTCAGATGCTGAAAAAAATGAAAAATGGCTTTAAAAGTAACCAAAGTAGGTTACTTTGATTTAAAGAATAAATAATTCTGTTTATATGAGGAGATGAATGTCAAATTTTCATTTCTCTAGTAAACTTGTCTCTGCATGCCAATCAGTAGCAACTGAAATTACTAAAACCTTCATGTCCAAAATTCAACACTCTTCTCATCTCTAAACAGGACTTCTCAGTGCTCGTCCAATTCTGAACCAGACAATGATGCAAAAACCAACAAGATGCTTGCTTAACATCATGGGAAATTTTAATTCTTGAAGAAAAACCCAAACCCAACAGATATGTTATCCTATATTAAGAGGAATATATACATAAAGAATTACATGAGAAAGATCATTCCCCTTCAGTTAAAAAAATGAGGTGTAAATACATTATATATAACATACACATATTGTCCAGAGTCTTGGAATCAAGACAGAGTGAACAACCAAAAAAACCCCAAGCCAAGCCTACTCAACAGAACATATTATAAAAAACTTTGTCTTCTGAATGAGGACCTTTTTTGTTTATTTCAATAATTAGCTTTCTTCTGGTATTCAACTTCATATCCCCTCTTTGAAACTATCTTCTTTTTCCTACTGAAATGAAAGCATTTTCTTCAGCAAAGGATTTGTGAGAAGAGGTAGGTGAAATATTTGTTTCTCCAAAAGAGGAAAAATAAATACTTTAGTATTTTCTTCATCCAGAATCCATAGGTTTATTATAGGAGAGCCACTTCTGACTCACTAGAAATCAAAACTAAATAGGACAAAAAGAAATACTAATTTAGCTGTTACAGGTTAATTTCAAATGCTACCAACAAACTTTTCAAAGGAAGGTTAATTGAATCATTGCTTATGATCCTCAGAGCAGTCATATCTGAACAACTGATTTGGCTACAGAGATGGATCTAACAAGAAATATAAATTTCTCTAATTTAGTTACTGTGGGGTAAAACAGAAGAAAACAGGCAAATATTTTGATGACCTCTCTACTGTAGTCACATTTTGTCAAGGACCAACTGGCATTGTAAATTATACTAGTCACATGCTTCCTCTTAAAATTTTCCTCAGTCACTATCAGAATTCTTAGAAGAATCAAACCTAAGAATCCTGAATTAATTTCAAGGAAAGTGGGATACTTTCTGTTTACCACAGTACACTGAGAGCGTCTGGGACTTCATGGAGTACTTATGAAAGGTCGTGCTTAAACTCCAAAAAGACAGCAGAAGGAATCTGAAAAAAATTGTCGGGTAGTATGGTCCACAGAGTTGTGTCTGATGGAATGGAGACAGTATTTGGTACAAAGAGTCTTTAATGAATATCTCTCCTAGAACTGCTCTTTGACCAGAAGGAAACACAAATCAAATTAGGAAAGGCTTCTGATACTGAGATAGAAAATACACTTGTAAACTGAATTGACTAAAGATGGTTCTGCATGGGAAATCCCAAGTGAGGAGAGCAGTGGATCTCTATACAGATGTTGTCATATAAACATAATGATGAAAACATTAGCACAGACTCTAATGTGGAGGGAAAGTGAATAATTCAGGGTTTGGATCCTTCTGTAGAGGCCAGGCTGAGATGGATGATTATTCAGAAAGTAATACAGTAGGGCTCCCAGGATGAGTATGTATACTGAGATACCGGCTGAACATAACTAGAGATTTCAAGTATATTTTCAAAAGTTGGCTGCCTCTCTTTTGCTGTTGAATTTTCTCAGTACTTTTCTGCTATTTGGGACCGTTAAAGATTTTCCCACAAAGAAGAAAGGGAGCATGAACATTCAACCCACACTTTGCATCATCTGTCCCTGTTGTATCTGTGCTATGAAGTTTTATTGTATTTGTCTACCTACTTCTACAAAGTTCTCCTCAGGTTTCTTAGATAAAACAGGATGGGAAAAGAGCTCCAAAGGGGATGATCCAGAGTTGCCTTCCTGTTGTTTTGTTTTGGTTTTTTTTCCTAGTGGCCAGTAAACAAGGGTAAGAATTGGGCATACTGAAGAGTTGTCCCAGTTGTTTTATTGATGGGAATATTGCTTGTCTCTGAAAGAATTTGCTCTTTCATTGCAGAAGACATAGGGCAAAGTAAGAGAAGATGGGAGCCATTAAGCCGTATACTAGTTCTAGACAACAGTAGCTCGATACAGAGTGCCTAAAAAGAACACATTATATGGATGTATATATACACATATATACAGCAATGTTCTTTCATTTTATGACTACTGTCTTTGTCTTAGCTCTACCTGAAATAACATGTGAAGAATATAAGTCACAAAGACCTTCTTCCATGAAATATACAGGCAGAAGTATGGAAAAGTAAGCAGCAACTAGGGTAAAAGAGAAGGCAGCAGCACTGCAATTACTGTGTAAGAGGCCAGGGAGTCACTGACTTAGGAAATGACTGTACCACCAAACTTGGTGTGTGTTATGGGTTTGTGTGGCGCGGTTTTCCTTGGTGGCAGGGGAGGGGGGCTACAGAAGCGACCCCTTTAAGAAGTTGCTTGGAAGAATTCGCCGCCCCAAAATGTCGGACGCGCGCGCCAAAATGT
>VYZV01020631.1:29860-43721 GCA_013401275.1 Pandion haliaetus
GGAGGTAGAGAGAACCGGGAGTGGAGCTGAGCCGGGAAGGCGGGAGGGGTGGGGGGAGGGGTTCTGATGTTTAGTTTCCCTTCCTAATACCCTTGTGCTTTGTTTTTGTTTTGATTTGTAGTAAATTAAATTGATTTTGGTTTTTTTTCCCAAGTTGAGCCTGTCTTTTGCCCGTGACCATAAGTGGGGAGTGATCCCTCCCAGTCCTTGTCTCGACCCACAAGCCTGCCTTTGTTTTTTTTCTCCTCATCCAAACGTAGCCAGGCGAGGGGGTGGGGGGTGAGTGAGCGGCTTCGTGGTGCTTTGTTACCGACTGAGCTGACCTGAAACCACGACAGTGTGATGGCTTAAAGGCCTTTTTCATGGAAAGCTCTACCAAATGTGCACTCACAAGAAGCCTTCCAACTCTGAGGTACTTGCTGATGCTGAGGATGTCACTGCTCTGCTCATGTGTAATTTGGGGTGGATGTCTGTTTGTACTATGGCCTTTTACTGAGAGTCACATCTTCACACAGAATAGCTGCTAATATAACCCTTGATGGCTATTAGAATGATATAAGCAGGGTTCAGAAATTTGAAAGCTCTTCATTAATGCTTCTGTCTAGCCATGGAAATACACTCTTTAAAGCAGGGTTGGGAAATATTTTCCTTAATGGAAACCAAACAGGAATTTCAAGTACCTTTCTGCAAAGCAACCTTAAGGCTACATCTCTGTCTTATTTCTCCATTCCCTGCAGCTCTTCATGTTACACCGTGATCTTGGATGGCCTTCCAGCCTCCTGTCTCCGGAATCCAGCCAGCACAGCACTAGCTCAGAGTCCCCACCAGCACACTGCCTGGAGTTTTGCCACTGTACCACGATCCTTCCACATCCCACAACAAGCAGCCCCATACCACCACCACTGAACACACCAACACTGTTGTGCTCCCCCCAGTACTCAGGCTTCCCTAAGGGCTGCCCACAGCATCTCTCAAACATTGCTTAAATCCTGCACAGGACACAGGACTGGTTTGGAAGGTCATCTTCACAAATAAAATGGAAAAAAAAAATATTAGAGACTCATGAGCAGTGTGGCTGTATGGCATGCTAGCAATAAAAGCTCTGACTGACTCACAAACCAATTTCATCAGTAAATACGTGCTAGAATTTGTTTCCCCAGACAATGACTGGTATCTTTTTCATGCACATGCACAGCGCAGTATTCCAGCCCATTGTTTCTTATTTAACTCATTTACCTTTTCCCAGCACATTGTACAGTTTTTTGCCATTTTCTATCCATGAATTTCACAGCAGAAAGGAGAATCAGGCCAGACATATCTGATGCATGAAACTTCTATGTCTTCCAAAATGGCTGTTCAAACTTAATCCATAACAATTCCAAACAGCAGAAGGTATAATTAAACTATGTATTACTTGGTTATAGTATGTACAGATGTTAACAACACCTGGAATTTTGTACTCTGAATTGTGAGATAATTTCTGATGAACAAACATTGAATACAGTTGTGATATATTGTCCCTCTAAGCCTACTTATAAGAAAAGTATGGACATCTGTTTGAATAAATCTCACTTTCCTCCTGATTTTTTTCTACTGCTAGAGAAGTTAAGCTTGTTGGTTTTTAATTTGTCTCTCAAACATGAACTCAGTTTATTAGAGACAGAAGTAAATTTGGTGTTACAGAGATTATGTTTAGCTTTGCAATTCTGGTATTAATTCATTCTTACAACTAATCACAGGGTGACATAGTTTTATTTTCTGAAAAAGCTTGATCTCTTATTAGCATATACAGTTACTTTATGAGCTGTTGCCTGAAGCTAAACTGTTGCCTTGGTAGCAAAAAATGAAGTACAGATGCCCGCTAGGCCAGAAGAACTAAAACTCCTAATAGTGCTGCATCCTGAACACTTAAGTTTTGCTGTTAAATGTTAACACACACAGTCCAAAGCAGAGAATAACAAATGCTGACCTCTGCACTCACGCATTTGATTTTAACATCTACACCTCAAGAAGATTCAAACTGCTAGCAGAAACCTTAACATGAGAAACAGAATATGTGAAATAGTCATGAAAGATGAGATCAAAGACAAACATGAAATAAAAATGCAACATACAACCTGGTGTTTCTGAGTATTTATAGTTCAAAGGAGACTAAAACACACAGGTTCCCTACCTGTGGCAAAGGATGGTTTCTGTTAGTGACCTCTGCTGTGAACACTAATTTGTGCTGTGCGATATGCCTGTATGGTGATGTACAGCCTCACCCTTCATTGTCTTGATTAATGCACAGTATTCAAAAACAGTATTTACTGTTATGTTAAATAATGTCTCATGTATCTATCTTAACTCTGATCCTGGATGCAGAAGTCTTTCCAAAGCTTTACTCTGTGGTCTAATGAGATCACTCTTTGGCTTGAGAGGTTAGGGTGTCTCTGGGATGTCGTCACTTTCCACATTACCAACATATAATGTATCACATACACTGGCCCTTGGCATCAGCGTGAAATTCAAATCAGCACATGGCACAGGACATAACCCTTTTGTATTTTTGGACACTAGCCCTGGATATTTCACTGTGCCGTGTCCCCAAAGAGCCAAACTCTATGCAATGGTGACAGGATTTCTGCGTGTGTGCCCTCCATACATGGCATTGAAGGTGTTGCTGAACTGCAAAGAACAAAAGCATATACACATAGACTATCATAGCCATCCTGTCTATACCATTTGTGCTTCAGCTATTTTGTTCTTATTTTTTTTATTTCAGTGAATTAAATAGTTGTCTTTATGTATCTTTAGAGAAAGGTGTTCATTTATGCTCAGCTCATCTTTACATCTTAGACCAAATACACAGTGACCTAAATATACAAATTTACACAAGATTTTATGGAGATAGCAGTATGATACAGAATCCTGAAAGCATTCATTCAATACGTAAGAAAGATTTTCATTTTATCTACTTTGGGGCAGGGTGGGGAGAAAGACACAGTGTGCCTCTTCCATAAAGTACATTAAATTGCTTTTCATTGATTCAGGTTACCCTGGGCACTGTTCATTCTAATGCAGCCTTATTAAATTCAGGGAAGGCTGCTACAGTGAAGTCTGGAGTAAACTAAACAGTGCTCAGGTGCTACACTTCAGATACGTATTTCAGATGCTGTCTTTGAAGAATGACATGTAACGGAAACAGTGCTTAACTTGCTCCAGGAATGCATCTTTAAAAAGTCTTCTGCTGTCTAATTACAGTAACTCAAAGACACTTAAGCTAGAAAGGTCATTAACATTTTAAGCATACACTACACCATGACTACCGCATATTTCCTGACATTCCTATAAAACCTAACACTCTTGGGAAATTGATGGCTCATGGGGTTTTTAATGAGTGAGAGACCCTTCACCTCTTGATTACTGGTCTGAATTCTGTTTAATCTGGAAGCAGCAAAGAACTGTCAGTGGCTGGTGGTGTTTATGAATTAATTTGATAACTATTCTTAGTTTAGACTGTAGCAGGAAAATGTCCCAGTTTAAAAACCTTTCCTTACCTTCCTCACCCCCTTATTCATGAAATCATCTCTGATGCACCTGGATCAGCATGGCACAGAAAACTACAGACTCCTACTAGAGACTGCACAGACAAAATATCAGTGGTCACACAGCTTCATCGTGGCTTGCCAAGGTGACAGTATAGCTCACTGAGTACACAAAAGGTGCAGTATAGACCTGCTGAGTCCAGATCAGATTACAAACTCTTCTTTCTTCCCAAGGATCCTACTGTGCGCTGGGAAGAAAAATTCTCCTTTTTGAACGGGTAAGATAAAGTTATGGGATTTGCTTTAAGGACTGTGCTGGATGCTTCTGGAAAACATGAGGGCATTTCCCCCTCATGACCTCATTTGCTTGTAATGAAGGTTTCCTCTAAAACATGTTTTTGGTAGAGCTGGATATAAAATCCCTTTTCTTACAACTTGGCAGATACACAACCCAGATATGGCCCCAACAGTGGTCTGTTTCCCTGGCATATGGGACTTTTAAATGCATTAGGGAAAAAACGTCCTGGAGGGGTAAGTAACAGAGGTAGGACTACTCTTACCTGGCAGACCAAGGCAAAGACTTTCCTCCCTTTCTGTTTCCCCTTCTCTTTCCCTTCTTTCCTTTTTGTGATGAACCTGCGTTAATTTGATGAAAACATAGTATGAATTACAAAGGCTGAATCAGACAAGGCATCACCAGATGGTTCCCACTTTTTACTGCACGTCATTCTACTAGTCGCTCTTCAGCCTGGTTAGAGCACTTTTTCCTAATGTGTTGTATGAATACCACCCTGTGCCATCTAAGACAATGAGCATTATTACACCATTATGAAACAGCAGTATCTCCAGGTAAAAAGACTGAATTGTTACTGGAAGTACATGGGCTTCTCCATGTATTGGTATCTACCTCTTTCATTCTGAAGACAGAGATTTTCTTAGGCTGCATCTGAAGTGATGTGTGGATATGTGCCATGATGTTCTCAGGTGTCCTGTGATCATCCAGACGAGAGACAAGCTCAGAGCAGATCAGGATTTCTATCCATTCCATATGCCAAGATTCCCACTTAGTAGAAATCAAGGCACCAAGGAGTGGAGAACCTAATGAATGCTTGAGTCTTCCCCAATATGCAACCGGGATGTGGCTAAGTGGGATACACCAACTATATATACCTAGTCTCCGAAAATGTCCAGCAAGAGATTTTTTGAGACTTTTTCTGTTAACCTGGTAGAGTTTTAAGTACTGAGAAGGAAATTCTGACTCCACTGGAGACTATGATGAATCTCCCACTGACTTAAGCAAGGATAGCACATTAATTTGGTAACAGCATAGTTTAGCTTCTCACTCTTCTAAAAGTTCTTCCTGGTTCATCTCTGATCTACAAGGAGGCCACAGTTTACACCACCCACAGCTCTGTAGTCCCCAGATCAAAATATTTTGCTTCTGTTTTCTGACATTATCTTATGGTAGTTAAGTCTAGCAGCTGCCTGCTCAGAGAGACAGAATGGGAATAAGTGTGATAGAATGTAAAACATTGCTAAGTCTATATGACAACTTTGGTGATATTTACTGCTTCTCACCTTTTCTTAATTACAGGATCAGTAGAGAGAATCATCCCTCACCTAATTTTCCTGCCCCTTCATTTGCCGTATGCAACTGGTTACAAATATAAGCTCACTAAGTAACTATCTGTGGCCCAGCATCAAGACTAATTCCACAGGGATCTGAGATTAATATTAATGGCTATTTTTAATTAATTTGGTATAGGATGGACATTGCTGAGAACAAACTCAAGATGCTATAACCTGGGAAGAGTTGTCAAATTATTCAAGGGTAAGATTAAAGTGCATCACAGTGAATGAATGAGAGAACCAGACACAATCAGTGGGGCAAAATATGGGTGGTAGCTGACATCCCAATAGGAGATGGAGCATTCCAGCCTGCTCGGTGGCTCCTATTCCTCAGGTACAGTTTGTGAGAAACCAGAGAAAGTCAGGTGTGTTAGGGAGGCTTCCTGGTCATTATCTGCTGTCTAAAAATTGTTCTGAATTAGCTAGATGCTGTTGTTGTCTGTACAAGTGTACCCTGCCTCTAAACAGGGCAAGAATTTCAGCACAATATCATGACCATTTATATTGTTTAATTGTTAGCATGCTGTCTGGCATGAATTTGGTTCATACCAATTAGTGTTCCCCCAGACAATACTGCAACATGGCTCAGCAGTAGGACATAGTCCATTTTCTGTAAGTAGCAAGGACAGATTATACCAAGAGAAGACCTTAGTCTTATAGTTGTAAACTCTGACATGCCTCTGCCAGAAGACAGGCCATGGCATTATAATGTTTATTAGCATAAAGAGATGCAGCCCATATGTTTGCATTGTGGCGAGCCTTTGGAGGAAAACTGCATATGCAACAAATCTATCCATTTCCCCTCTTTTTAAAATAAAGTTGTTGTTATTGTGTCTTGGAAGGAGGGCCAGATATTGTACAGAAATACTGATAGACAAGATGGCTTTTGTTACTTCAGACTATATAGAAAATAGCCTCACTATATGTGTCATAAAAGCTGTAGAAACTAATTCTGCAGAAACTAACTAGTGCATGAAGCAGTATAGATGTTCCCCCAGCCGGGAGACATTATCCCAGATATTGATGTCTTTTCATATTTAACGATTCCTAATGAACATGTATTTGTAGCTTCAACAGTAATGGTAGAGCTGTCTCTGCTGGATCTTGAAACAGTAAATTTCTGAAGTCTCAACAAAAAAGACGGTATCACTCAGGTGTGTCATTCCCAGTCATCACTGGGCATATGTGAAGCACCACAGTGAAAAATGTGGGCAACCCCTGGTTTAACTGTAAGATGCCCAGAGTCTGGCACCCATTGTGTTATCTCCAGCTGAGGAACAAGCCTCCTGCCTTCCTGCCTCATGACCTTCCTGTCCAAGCTGTTGACCTTCAGGTCCTTCTTCAGACTGGGTTGTTTTGCCTGGTCTCTGGAGGAGAAGAGATGCAGTTTATCATGAGTTTATGAGGTTTTGGAGAGATTCTGGTTCTAAGATGTGCATTATTTTGGTGACAGAGTTACTTTTGTAACGCACAGTGTGTCTAGAACATGGAATGGGCAGGAGTTTTATGTTTCTTTTTACGCTAGTGTGTTTAAAAGGTTTATTTTTCCTGTCAAATTTAGCTATGCTTTCAAAAGCGCAAACACTTCTTGATAGGACAGCAGACATACTTGTAAGAAACTCCAAATTGTTTCCTTCGCCCACTCCCCATTTTAGATCATCTTTCACGTGGGAACAGCTTCCCTCCTCCTCGCTCACCTCCTCCTCCAAAAAATTTCTGACATCTGTTCCTTTACCTCTCTAGCAGCCACTCTCCCCTCATCATTTGCCTTTTATTTTACGGTACCCACTTGTGCAATTCAGCTCTATGCTCTTTGGGGTAGGAGCTGTAATGTGTGTTGCACTTCTAACCCTTTGTAAAGCATCTTAAATGTTATAGACATTTACAGCACAATATAAATGATAATGTAGTTAGACTGGAAAGGCAATTCCCTAGTTAACACCTCCCACATGTGGTGATTAAGTACTAGGCTCAAAAGCCTACAGCAAACCCAGTGCAGATACATTTCTAGAAAGAGACTGCAAATTCCTAACTCCAGATGGTCTGCAGTTGGTGAATAATTACATGGATTGTTTGGTGCTTCACTAATCAATCATGACAGCAACAAGGAGAAAAAGCATGTCTAGGTAAAGGAAAAAGTCCTTTGGATAAACCCCAAGTTATCATTTTGTGCATTTGATCTTCTCATCAAACATCTTTTTTTCCCTTTTCTGGTCTTATGCTGTTCTTAATTGTTTAAGAATAAATCCAGAAAAGCAGTTCGGGTTTTTTTTCCTATAAAATACACAAGAGGGAGGCTGAACAGCATCAGGGTGACTGCAAAGCTGCATTCTACTCCACAGACTGCAAAAATTATAAATGGGAGAGAAAGGAGCCGAAAATTAAGCTCCTGCATTAGGTTCTGGAGACCATGGAGCCTTCTCCAACTATTTCTTTAAAATCAGCACAAAACCTACAATTTAGGATGTAGAAGACAAAGACTGGAAGGGAGAGTGCCCGTCTCCAAATTTCTTCCTTGCAGCATGAAAACAGTTTGATTTTAAAAAAATAAAAGTAATTATCTGAATCAGACCATACATGATGAAACTTTAGCTTTAACTGAAACATATAGAACAAAACAAAGTCCAGCATTATCTTAATTACATACAGTTTAATTTGATTGCTCTGTGCATCAAAAGGAAGGAAACAGTACAATAAGTATATAAGAGATAGTAAGAGTGGATGGAGATACTGCAGGAGTCAGAAGTAGAATAGGCAGTTTGGAGGTTTTATTTGGGGGGTGGGGAGGAGGGGAAAAAGTGCTAAGAAGACCAGTTATCCTATTGAAACTGTTGTTCTGAGTGCAACCTAGGATTTGCAAATGGTTCAGGAAACTATTAGATAACCTACATTTTCTTCTAAAGTAATTAAGTCTTGAAGAAATGAACTGCATGGCAGTAGATACAATAAAGTGTAATGAGCATGATAAACTGTGTGGCTGTTGTTCAAAGTTTGGACATAAGAGCAGCAGAGAGCTATATATCAATCTGTCCAGATTTTCCATCAAATAAGCAAAACTAGTTTTCAATTACTGTAGACATGACTCAGAAAAATACAAGTGGGCAACATAAAAAGGCTGTGAAAGCAGTGAGGTAAAAAGTACAGAATAACTGGATTTCAGAGATCTGAAATTACAGAAGATTTATCCGTATTAAGGTGTCATGGTTTAATCCCAGCCAGCAACTAAGTACCACGCAGCTGCTCACTCACCTCCCTCACAGTGGGATGGGGGAGAGAATCGGAAGGGTAAAAGGGGGAAAACTCATGGGCTGAGATAGACAGTTTAATAGGTAAAGCAAAAGCCGCACATGCAAGCAAAGCAAAGCAAGGAATTCATTCACCACTTCCCATTGGCAGGCAGGTGTTCAGCCATCTCCAGGAAAGCAGGGCTCCACCACGCGTAACGGTGACTTGGGAAGACAAACACCATCACTCCAAACATCCCCCCACTTCCTCCTTCTTCCCCCGGCTTTATATGCTGAGCATGACGCCACATGGTCTGGGATATCCCTTGGGTCAGTTGGGGTCAGCTGTCCCAGCTGTGTCCCCTCCCAACTTCTGTGCACCCCCAGCCTCCTCGCTGGTGGAGTGGGAAGCAGAAAAGGCCTCGGCTCTGTGTGAGCACTGCTCAGCAATAATGAAAATATCCCTGCATTATCAACACTGTTTCCAGCACAAATCCAAGTCATAGTGCCATACTAGCTACTATGAAGAAAATTAACTTTATCCCAGCCAGAACCAGAACATAAGGCTAACTTCTGTTTATCTCTCAGTACTACTTCATTAGAGTCATGTAGCATATAACTAACCTGATCTTCTTAGGGAGGATAGTTGCCAAAAGGTGGATACTGGACACTGATGGCATTAATAGTTCCTTCTAGTACCAGCCTAAGTATTTTGGAATGAGATCTACATAAATTATGTGCAGATACTGCTGGTGGTGGTGCTTTTGCTGATGTTTTAGAAGATATGCCTGGAACACAGGCTAAGCTAACAAAGTATTGATCCATCTACAATGGGAAGAAAATTAGGTGAAGAATAAGCTTTTAAATGCTTTCCTTTTCTTCATTACCTTGGACTTAAAATGTGTTGAAAAAAGTCTTAAACAGTCACTATCTTTTATTGTTCCAAATCACCAAAGTTGTAATAAGTTGCTTTTCTTACACTCGTTTGCTTACAGACGACTATATGATCTATTTCACTATGTGTCTTGTGCAAAAGACTCACCTGTAAACAGCAGTTTTTAAGGTGGCATTTAAAGTAAGCCACTAAGGGGCTCACAAGAAATGCAAGAGAATTCAGGACTGATCAACTCTGTTTGAACAGTAGAAGAAAAAGCAATGGATTTCACTGGGAACATTTCTGACACAATTTTTAGAAACCTTCATGAGCAAATGCATTGTTGAAATGCAGAGTACAGTACAGTACACCCCACCTTTCCCTATCATTCTAGTTTTTCCCATCTGGTACAAAGCACAGTCATTCCCTCCTTTGTAAACTTCTCATTTTCTCTTCTTTGTGTCTTAAGCACCAACATACCGAAGTTGCTCCTGCTGATTTCTTACAGGAGACCTCTTCTATCTTTCAGTATTTCTAACAAGCATTTTTATTCTTTTCTATCTACAATATGCATAAAGCTTACACATGTCAGCTCTCTTTCTGTGATCAGGCTTAGTTTCCTACAATTTGCTTCTCCAAGCCAGTATTGAAAAAAATTAAGCTTTTCACCTGTTGAACCTTTGTACTTTTATAAATGTTTCTAGGGTTTCTCATGCTTTTCTCTGTGAGAAGATACAGCTGAATTGGAACTGTGCCTCCACTTCCCTTTGAGTATCTTTGTGGTTGGGTATAAAAGTTTCCAGATAACTGAACTTATCTATTGCTTCTGCAGTTGATCACTAGGTAATGTTTGCTTGCATCCTATCTGTGGTAACTGAGTCAGTATTCACTCCCTCCCACATTGAGGTCCTTGATGTGATTTTCACTCCTGGTTTTCACTGACTCTAGCATTTGCTGCCTATTATCTAGGACTGCAGCTTGCCTTGTTATCTCATCGGCACATCTAACTTGTTCTCCGGGGCGTGGGGGGTGGGAAATGCCATTCTTTTTTAGTTTGCAGATCCTTTCAGAGCTTCTCTCAAAGCGAATTCTCTATACACGTGGAAAAATTCTGGGCAGCATATGTTACTGTTTCACACACTGCCTAAGGAGATGGTTCCTTGCTGCTGTTCACAGATGTTCAGAGCCCAGTACCGACTTATCAGGATGTGTTTATTGGTATCTTGCACTTGGGAGTTTTATTCCATAGCCCATTTGGGTTTACTGACTACTCCTCCATACCCATACCACCAATGTCTTCTGGATAGACATCACAGATTTTTCTGCCTCTGGACAAGAAGCAATGGGCTGCTGAGTATCTATCTTCTGACATTCTAAAAGCCAACAATTGATCTTCCAACTCAGGGCATTCTTTGCTTGCTACATGTTCATCCTTCAGCATCACTTGGCTCTTAGTCATGATGCCACACCCATCTGTGCAATTATCTTGGACATTCAATTTAGGTGTTAAATGAAGAATGAATGAACGTGAAAGCAACAAAGGTCAGTGAGATGCCTCTTTCATTGAGTAAACCAAGACAAGTAGTCATTTCCCATTACTTCTTTTAGAGAGCTTATACATCCAACAACCAAACTTTCACAGTTAGGTCCCCAGTTGCAAGGGTGATAGCTTTGCTTCATTTTTAATGAACATCTCTTCAAGCTGTTGATAGAACTCATCAACTGCATCTTTGTCATCTGCTATCGTAGGAGTGTTAATCTGTATGATCGACATATTGACTGGATTTGCTAGAAAAAGAACTGTAATGATTTTATTGCTGATTGGATTACATCCAAGCATATACTTTGATCTCCTCTTGGATATGACAAACACAGTGCAAGTTTCTTCTAATTTTTCTGAGCTTAAGTAGCACCCCGAGTAGCTGTTCATCATCCTAGAATGACACCTATTATTCCACTGCAGCACTGATTCTATATTTATCTACTTCAGATTTTTCCAATTCTTTTGCCACAATAATGTGCTTTTTTCCCCCACACATTTTATGTTCCTACAATAATTACTTGGTCTGCAGAAGATTGGTGGTATAACCATCAGGAATTATATTCCTAGAGGCCTGGTAAAGCCACAAATACTCTATATGACCAATGACTCTATATGACCAAATATTCTATATGAGCCTCTTCTGAGCTGTAGGGTCTTGCATTCCATCATGGGAGAAAGGTAAGAGGATGAATCTGTTGGCCATTGCTCTGCCATGCTCTTTTCCTAACCCAGCACCCTCTCCAATTGTCATCTACCCAGTCATGCACATCTCCTGAAGTTTTTCAATTTACCTGTACCATGGTCAGCATTTGGAGTTTGTATACTCTACTGATCCTACAAGTAATGAACTCCTCATCTGACAAGACTTGGTGTATATCTGATCCACAAAAAAGAATGATGAAAGTGGAAGTACAGAAGTGATGAAAACATGGGTTTGGTAACTGATGGAGTGGGCCACAGAAGTTGGAGGAAGTACAGAGCATTTTAAAACCAAAGGGAGAATTTGAATATTGAACAATTTACTTTAAGGAATGCATGTAGTAAGTGTTGCTTAGCTGTAAGGGGGAGTTGGGTGAGCACTGTAGAACCTCCAAAATGTAGCAGATCTGGTTGACACACCTATGGTCACTCTTCTTTTGCATCTCATAACATTTTATATTTATATTTGATCTGGAAACACAGCAAATATCAAATTACTTTAAATTAGGCCCCTATTAAAACTGAAGCTATGACTCAAGTTCATTTTCAAACTGATTCCATGCTTGTTAGAGCATGTTTCTCTTTTGAAGGCACTCCTTTGCTACAGAGTACAAAATGGCAGCTTAAGTAAAAAGGCAAAAAAAACCAGAACAACTTCTTATTCTTTCTTAAATGCTTACATAAAATTTTAAGTGTGTTTTTCTGAACTGAAATAAATTTTACTTCTAGGGACAAACCTGCCACTCACATTCCACTAAATCATTTTGCTTTTCTGGGGTGCAAGTCAAAGCAGAATTTGAGATATTTCTGTGTTCTCTTCATAGTTTCCCATTATATTCCTCTGGCTTTCCTAGCTTCATCTTCAGGACTTCTCTCATATTCATTGCTTTCATTAACTTTTTTCTTTGTTAAGATACCTGTGGATATGACCTTGCAGAAAAAACGTAGTGGTGTCAATACTTTCAGTCCAGTCTGTAATTTCTTCCATCAATCCCTCTTCATGAGAAAAAGAGACAAATGAATGGCAGGGTTGAAGGCTGCCTTTTATTGATCATTATGAGATGTCATTAGGACAGATAGTCTGCTTTTTTTCCTGTTTACCTGCACACATTAGAATTTCTCTCTTAAGGATTTGTTGACTCTAAGCTGTGATGCAGATATTTTAAGAAACTATATATCACCAGAAAAAGATTCTTCTGAGTCCACCCACTGGTCTAACTCTCACACATCTCAGGTTCAGCATCTGTCTAGAGGGTCTCCATGTGATCATAGAAACCTTTAGATGATGACAAAACCATTGCAATATTAATTTGGACGTGGTGCTGGCAATCAAAGTAGTATTTGTTTACTCTGTTCTCCTGAGGTTCTTCATGTACTTCTCTCCTGAGCTATCCTGTAATGCAAGAAGTCCCATTGATTTAAATAGACTCTTTTGCTTGGAAAGGCTGCACATGAGATATGAAAATAAAAAATTATTACATCTAATCTTCTCAGAAGTATTTGATAGATCTATGTAGCCACATGTTTAAACTCCTTAGAGTGATATCCTGGTACCCTGGAAAAATCTTTTCAATATGTACAACATAAATCCATAACCTTTACCTCAGATTTATGAAATGTAGAAAAGAACTATTTTTTCCTTCTAATTTTTGCATTATAGTTGTCAATTATGATCTTTTATAGACAGATACTCACCCACAGTTACAACAAATCATTGTAATTTTTATTGCCAACAATTAAAATACAACAGAAATGTATTTCATTTCAGATGCACTTCATTGTTCTCAGGGTCTACAGGCTTGGAGCTGCAGTATCATAAAAATCAATATGAAGTAAACAGAAATGCAAAAATATGAATGACAATCAGTGAAGAACTCTGAGAAACCCCTTGGCTGGATCTTATCTCAGGAAAGTTTGAATGTAGCTGCAGCACTGTCAAATCTTACGGAACTAATTTTGTATAGCCATGTTATTATGCACTTTATTATTTTTGTTAAATTGTGGGTTTGGGTTTTTTATTACTCATGAGAATACGGAGAAAAGTCAGCTAGCGAAAGGAAATCAGGATAACCATTTTAATTAGAATCTAAAGATTTTTTAAGTTGACATGACAACTTAAACACTCATGTGTCCTCATTGTTTGGGAAGCCTCTATAAAAGATACAGTGACCAAACCCATACAGCCAGCATGAAGTATGGTGCTGACCTACACAGCCCCTTGGCCGTTATTTCATTTCTCGTGTGGACAACTCACTACAATCCATACTTGTATGAAATATTAGAGCTGCTCTATCTGCAGTGGCAGAAATGACAGCTTTCTCTTTGCCTATTGCTATTGCAGCTCATAAGTGGTATATTCTGGTGC
>VYZV01020632.1:2019-35868 GCA_013401275.1 Pandion haliaetus
AGGCAGCTAATCCATAGGGTTTGAAATTGGGGTTCAAGTCATGCAAATGGAAGAGGGTATTAATGGCCTGTATATTCAGAATAAACCTCATCAGCATCTAACATTTTATTGCTGTTCTACCTATAAAATTTAAATTATTTAGGAGTGGTCTTGAACTTGCAGTAAAAGCTAATCCCTGACACAGTACTTTTATCGTGATTCTTTCTTTGTAATGAAATGAAGCGGAATGTTGTCATTGGCTTCAGCAGAATGAAGTTAATATATAATGATCAGTTTTGAACAACCTCTTAGCCATACCTTGGATAGCCTAATAAAGTCTATGTGTGGGTTCCTAACCCACTCTCTGGAGGTATCATGTTATCATATGATATTTAGCCTTTTAAAAATAGGTTTCTTGAGGACTGCAATCGCTTAAAATTCACTAAGTAAGGCAAACAGAAAGAAGTCAACATTTATTATCTTCTAAGATATTTTGATGTTTAAGGTCTTCATGCTTTTTTGGGGTGGTAGGAAAAACACAGCATTCAGTTTTGCATGCTGGGAAACAGCCATACTAAAAATGGTTTCCAGCAAGTACGCAGGACGGTAAGAATAGGAGAGACTTACTGCGAACCTTGCATAAAGGAATCGAACACAATGCTCTGCTGAAGCCAGTATGGAAACTTCTTTCATTAACAGTGCATGCACTAAAATGGTTTTATGTCTTTTGAAGAAATGTAACAGCAAGAAAGGTGAAGCTGTCGAAGAATATTTTATGTTTAACAGAATGGAAGCAGGTCCCACCAGGCACTTGTTTTCCCCTCAGGCTTAAGGGACAGGAGTGTGGAAAAGTAGCTGCTTAAAAATAACTACTTGCACACATTAAGAACAGCACAAAGATGAAGCAATGTTTTGTACATCAGCTTCTCTATGGGATTTTGTTTGCTTTAGGGATACTGACTTGAAAACAGTTAGGGACTGATGCAAGAAAAACCCCTACAAGGAGAATAACCTCCTTACATTTAAGGTATTCAAACTATTAAGACATTTGTAGCAGTGTGATATAATGCTTAAAGTAGAAAACTACTGTCATTCCCGACTCTGTCAGTGAATCACTAGATGACCTTCGGTGCATCCCTTGCCTTCTTTTTCAATTTCTTCTGCAAAAGGGGGGCATTCTTGAGCCTTGCTTCCATTAGGAGAGTAGCAGGTGCTGCCTAACCCTGGTTAATAGCTGATTAGAACCTGCTATGGACAAGAACAGCCATGATTGAAATTGTTAGCTGCTCAGGAATAACTCTGCCCTTTTTAGCTGGCATACAAAATAAGAAATATCGGCAAGCATGTTTACTAGTTGAGATGGATCTTGTTGTGGCTGTTGGATATGATAACAAGTGCAATTGTGATAGCTTTTCTCTGATGCAGTGATACCTAACGCTGCCAGGACACTGCAGAGAATTCATCTTCTGCTGAAGTTAAGCGACCTTCAGCTTCATCATACTTTACTGAGGAAATGATCTATTGAAGTGTCTCAATTAAGGCAGCTTCCCAAACTTGGGTCATCTGGCTCTGAAAATCCCAAGCTCCTCGGACTTCCTTTTCATGTTCAGTTCTGTTAGCGGCTCCGTGTGAATCAAAGCTTCCTTTCCTTGATAAAAGAGCAGATAGGATATATGTTACTACATCCAAACTTGAAAATTAAGTTTTTCATCAATTGTTGCAAAACATTGTGAAATGTCACTTTGATGCACTCAGTTTTGTTTTCAGAACTGTTCACAGCCTGAAGCACTTTGATACCATAAATTACTTATAAAATTTGTAGTAATGATAATTGTCTGTAAGTGGTGGTTTACACCAAAGGGTTCTGCAGAAAGCCGGTTGGAATCTTCAAAAGTATTAGTCATGTAAATGCTAGTAACACTTCCCCAATTGGATAATCTTTCGACCTTTTTAGGGCATAAAACAACGGTTTGCATTATTTGTTCCTGTTTTTCAGTGTATGTGCTGTTCACTAATGCAGACTTGCCTGTTTGTTTCTTTGCGTCTGCTTCTGGTTTGACACTCACAATTGCCCTGTCAATAGATTTACTCTGGATACACATTTATGGAAGTGAACTCTGGACTGGATTCACTACAAAAATTGCTGCTAAAAATACTGGAGCTGATCTGTTAGTTTCTTTTATTCTATCTGCAGAGGACACAAACCCTTCTTGTCCTTCGCTTTCACTCTTTCTATATTCTGCAATAAAGTTCTGTGAATTTAGGGAATTTAGTTGAAATTCAGGCATTTGTTTTGTGTTCATGTCACACGTTGTTTCTGCCACAGTTGCTCTCCTTCCCCCCTCAGTGAGTAGCAAACTAAATAAAAGGAGCTTGTGTGAGATTTGGCTCAGCAGACTGTGCTCCGTGTCTGTGCCAAGTATCTTAAAGCTGCAGTAAGCCGCTGGTGAGCTATGAGCTGCAACTGCTCTGGCTTCAGTGAGCTCTCAACTTCCCCATTTCTTTTTCTCTCCCATAGCACTTTTAACTGCGAAATGAAGAGGGTCTAGTCAGAGCCAGCCTTTCTACACCTAGTAATGGGTTAGACAATATTGCACTGGTTGGACTGGGGTATTACAATGAGGCAGATAAGATGGTGGCAGAAAAGCAGCTGTTTATTGAGCCGCTTAATCCTCCATGGGGGTATTCTTTCTGTGCTTGCACTCTCTACCAGTCTCTGTCCCTGTGGGTCTTCTTCATATACACTGAAAACATCTCTGACAGGAAGGTTTTGCTTTGCATGCCGTAAGTGTGATGTTAGAACATGGTAATAACGGTCAGTTATTCAAAAATTATCTATGCTGGAGCTTAGTGCCTAAGTTTAACTTCAGCTTGCTTCAAAATCTCCTTAGAGTCCAGCTTTAAAGTCGATCAGGTTATTTAAAAAAATTCACATAGTACCACTGCTCTGTTTCCGTTGCCTCATGGGTGTCAGCTGGAAGCTTCAGCCAGCACACAGAGCACAGGCCCAGGTCATGCCTGGTGGATTCTGTTCCTGCTGGTGCCACTGATTGCCCAGTACTTCAGCAAACTACTCAACTGTTCCATGTCTCATCTGCAATGCACCCTTACTCGCCAGACATGAAGGAGTGCCTAAATCAATGTTAACATCTCTTGCTTCTGAAAGGAATTACCCTTTGCTGTTCAAAAATGTAAATAGAAGTAGGCTCATACTAAAATTTTTCAAGATGCCGAAAATTAACTGTTGCCTCCTTATGGGAAACCAACCTGATTGCCAGCATCCATGAAAAGATCTTTCTACATAACAACATTGTAATCCATCTTGCAATTCTTAAAGGAAAGACTCCTCTCTTTCCTTTAATAACTTAATTTGGCTTTGCAAGGAGAGGGCCCTGTGGCAATGGAAAAAGATACAGGAGGGCTGGCAGCAATTTCTGGCTTTCCTACAGAATTTCTAGCCTTGGGCAAGTCAATTGGTGCTTGTGCTTTTTTTTAATATATGTATAACAAACACAAACAGCCTTCAGAATGCCTGTTACTGGCTCTGGATTTCCATAACTGCTTGGCGAGCAGCAGGCCAGGCACAGATTTTCACGATCCCTCCCGGAACCCTCCTCACCCAGCAAATGAAGTAGAACTCCACCAAAAATGAAAGGAAAAAACTTCTGAACTGTCTGTGTTGGAACATGAACCTGTAATATTTAGAGCACTTTGCCTTGTCTTAAGCTTCGTGTAAGTAATGACTGTGATGTTATCATATGGGGTTGGAGATAAAATATTTTCATTACGTCTGGATTCTTTTCCACTCCTAAGAGCATTTCTGTATTACTGTTGACCAAGCACAATCACTTGGCTGTTGATGTTTATAAAAAAAAATATTAAGATCTTCCTTTTCTAACGTTCTTAACTGGCATTACCATTTTCCTCCTGCAATGACAATGGGGAGAACTGCATTTAATTAAAATAATGCAAAACAGCGAAAATTTTTGTGGTTTTGCTCAGTAAAGAAAAAAATTCAGAAGAGAGTAGATGGTTGGGGAACAGGAGAATAAGTAGAGGAAGAAAAAGCCTGATCTTTTTGCATATGCTTTTATATGCTATAATGAAATATTTGGTAATAGGCATGTTGACAGCAGTCTTACTGTTTGGTAAGGCTTTAAAGGGAACGACACTTCAAATTGATCCTTCTTGGATACTAGCCTCATTAGTATTCTATACCCACATCAACCCGGTCATCGTCAGCATGGCATGCTAATTAGTACTGTCCCTTTTTTTCTCTTACTTCCCCCACCTATCTCTTCCCTTCCCCTTTGCTTTCTGATTCAGCCATCCACTTCTATCAGTGATATATGGTTTATATCTTCCTAGCCATTATGCTGATGACCCAGGGCAGTGCCTGCCACTTTTGATAAACTGTCAGATTATTTTTGGAACGTCCACATATGCTTTTCTGGAGGTACAATTTAGCGCTATGATAATCTACTAAATTGCTTTCTGTGCTATGCCAACTCTCACTTCTGCTGCTCTTTTTAAGGTTTATGTTGCCTTAGAGAAAAAGTGTGCCTAGCAAATTTTAGGTGATGCTGCACCCCAAAAATGGGACCACTGTATTCTCTGCTAGCCTGTTAATGAAACACGGGATTAAATAATGTTTCTGTTTTGCTTTTTTAGTGCGATGTATATGCAGAATATAAAATTAATGGGAAAATGCATGCCCATTTTTTGCCTTAAAAGGTCTCTAACATTGAGCTCCCTTTAATTAATTTTACAACATAATAAATTGACAGCATTGTAACATCAGAAAGACTACCTAACAAAACTTTTATGTGAATAATTAGTGAATCTACTGCTCGTAAAATATGAAAGAAAACTGCAGTTAAAAGTTGAGTTAACTGCAAATTGACAAGGACTGTGTTGAAAACTGGAAAACACATACTCATAAAAGATGTGTGCTCTACTCTATTTTTTCAGGAGTCTGCACTATAGTATGCAAAAAGAAACAGTTGAATGGGTTCTCTGGGGGGACAGTACAGAAGTGAAGTAGAAAGACGTTGGTGGATTTATAAAGCTTCATCTTCCAAGGGCTTTGTTGTGCCACGTTCCTGTTCGTAGATCCCACAAGCTATTTGGTTGCCAAAATAATACCGGGTTTATTGGGACTTAGCTCCTGCACAGACATTAGGCTCCCAGCACCACTGGTGATCTGGGCCTGAGTAACAGCAAGGGCCAGATCGCTCAGCCTCACGTGTTTGAAACGGTTGGAACTAAGGGCAAACCTGAGTCCCTGCATTTGTGGATAAACCACTTGTAAAGGACTGACTTTCCTGGATTTAGTGTGAAGTCAGGATGGCTCTGTGAGCAACACTGTGTTAGAAAAGAAAAACTCACCTGAAACCTCTCGCACTTTTGGGTGATGTTGATACTACTAGATGGACTCGGAGTTGTGACTCCTGCTGAGGCAGGGAGGCAAAGGATTCACTGTTTTGTGTAACTCTTCTAGTGACTTTTCAGGGAGAGGATCCACAATGCATGACGAATAGAGGTGTGAAGGGGAACTCAGACAAGGTTTATCAAATAGTATTTGCTTCTCAATAAGATGGCAAGTATAGGCTGACGCTTGATTGCATTCATAGAGCAGATTCAAGATAAAATCTGTGAACCTGTGCCTGTTTTGCTTTTGGGTTATACCTTATTGGGATGGTTCTCACTGTAACAAACTTTGTAGTAATTTTTGTTCCTACTCATTTTTTTCTTACAGAGCATGCAAATGTCTTGAAAGACTTTTTTTTAATTATTATTTTTAAATAGCACTGTGCATAAACTTTCATTTGGTTCATTTTGGGAAAAATACGGCTGACCTAAATAGAAAAGCTATCTTTGATCTTGCAGAGATTGAACTGTTAGCAAAAATTAATAACTGAAAAATGAACACGTGTGGCATCCCTCCAGAGAATAAAATATATATTTGAATCAAAGAACCTCAATGCATAAAAAGCCAATGTCCCACAAAGCTTGTGCTTTGAAACACAATTATCAAAATTTTCAAAAGGAATATATAGGAGGTGAATGACCATGCTTTGCCAATATTTTTATAAATGAAAACTCTGTTGTGTGTTGTGCTGTTCCTCATTTTGTGTGGTAAGTAAATTTCAGGTGGGTCATCCCTTACTCACAGATGCTACCTGTGAATAGTTTCATGCTATTGAAAGGCCTGAAACTAAGAGGCATTAATCTTTGAAGGCAGTCTATAATGATAGGTGATGTTAAGAAGTCATTACCTGTCACTCAGAAAACTTTCTGATAGGCAGACTGCCTTGCTTCTGATGTGGCACTTGGGTGAAGAAGTTGGAAAAATAGAAGCTTACATAGGAAGCCTGAAACACATGGCCTAATTTTTCAGAATTGGCAAGTGCTTAGCGTTTATTAAATTTTGTGTTTGCTTAGAGCTTTTGACAATCTACATTAGTTACTACAATCCTAAATGCTAAGTTAGAAATTCCAATTTATACTCATTGCATTAAAATATTATTTTTTTCTTCAGAATCTTGCTCTCCATCTCTACGTATCGGTTCTCCATCTGTAAATAAGGGCAATGTATTATTTTTTTCTCCTATCTCTGTCTGTCATTTATGTTTAAATTTGAGGTTCTTCAGAGGTCTGCCATTTATTACCATACGTACAGTCCTTAGCACCATAGACCTGGATTTCAAATAGGCCCTCTATGAGGTTCTCTAATGTAATTAGGAATGGTCAATCTGATTTAAGTCATAAAATATGTGTAATGTTCTGCCCATGGAAGGCTTAATTAATTAAAATTCATTTAATGTATCACAGAGCTTGTTCAGTGAGGAGCATGCTGGAAATACCAAGTATTATTTATTACTTCTTTAGTGAAAATGCGGATAATAACCTGAGATTGTGGTTCAAATTTACAGGATTGGTACATGAACTCAAAATCCCTAAGAGATAACTTGACCTCAATTTCCATTTATTGACAGTGTGTCTGGCTGGCTCACTCTCCTAAGGCATTGTGGTGTGAAATGGGACATTAAGTTAAAGAAAGAATCAAAATTACTGCTTCTTTCTGTACCCTGCACCTGGTTTATAACAAAACTGAAACGATATTTTATATTAGAATGTGGATTATCCAAAAGAAAGACCTCTTCCAGCTCCATGCTCCTTCCTTTTATTGTTTTTGTTAGTATACATGGCACATTAAGATCAACTTTTATTTCTCTTTAAATTTATAATTGTAGTTTTTCATCTAGTACTCCAGAATCTAAACCAGACAGGATGCATTAGGACCTGATACAGCAAACATAAGCCTGGCATTGCTGGGCTTTACTTCCTTATTTACTACCTGTAAAGGTAATTATAGCATCACCTCTACACTTAAGAATATATCTGAGAGGTAGATTTTCTTTACTAGTGGAAGTCTATAAATCAGGTTTACTAAGTGAAGTCATTCCAAACTCATTGAATAGGGAACCGGGTCCATGGATTCTTGTTACGATGTAGAGGAGGAGAAATGGAGTCTAACCTTTCTGGTAAAACACCTGTACAGCTTCGTGTTGCTGTATAGCTGGGCTCAAGAACATCTTGCTGTTGCTGCTGTTGGCTGTGTACCATGAAAGTAGCATCAAGGTTGCTGGGTACCTATCAGCTATAAAGCTAAAGAAAAGCTCTCTGTGCCTTTGCGATCAGTCTGAAATCAGTTCGTGCTTTGGTCCTGCCATATTTCATAATTAAAACCTGGTGTCAATTTTCTGCAGTCAAACAGCACAGTCATGTTTACCATGTGAAAATAATTAGATGACTAAATCAACAGCATGCTCGCATGAGAAATTTAGGGTTTGTAAGGTGAAATCTGAGCAGTTCTCTTGATTTGTGTGACTATACATTAGGTAAAAATGGAAATCTCTGAAAGTTGTAATTTCTGTCCTTTGTGGTTGTAGTTTCTTGGAAATCCATTAGTCAAGTCTACTAGTCAACAATTTCTCATAGGACAGGACAGGAGAATTTGAGAGAGCAGACTGCAGCCAAGAGTGACATAGGTATTATATATACTTTAATGGAAATGTCATTTCAAGACAGCATGTTTTTTAAGCAGCCTGAAGACAGTCACTAGCAAAGGTATTATCTCCAGCATGACAGTCCAAAAATACCTTAAGAAAGTACTTTCTTTTTTAAAAAAGAAGCATTTCTTATGGAACACTTTAGTCTTCTGCTTCTGTCATTGTCGTGTGACAATGACTGCCTCTACTTTGTCCACATATTAGCATTCTGTCTGCTGTAAATGTACGAAGACTGGAATGCACAGTGGAACGTTGCATGTTTTCATTGTGCTTGAGATAACTACAGGCATTCATTTACTTTTTCTGTTACTGTTAGAATAACCGTTCCGCATAGTTTTGTATCTGGAAGAAATGCACCATGAATTACTCTGCATCTGTTCTTGATGCTAATCCTATTACCAGCAACAGGATTAGTTCATAAACAAAAGAGCTGTACTAGTCTCTTCTATATGGCCTACTATGAAAATTGAACAGGGCTAACATGCAGCACGCCACTTTTCTACTCTCACACTTAGCGCTGCATCCAAAGATTGGAACTGCTGAAATTCACTGTACTGATATGTAAAATTGTATGACTTCTGAAAAAAACTATATAAAAATGTAGGAATCATCATATCTTGTTGGGTTTTGAGGGCTATACATTGCTAAATGTAGTGCCAGAATTTATTTCAAAATATAAGTTGTTGTTTGTGACTAATTTAATCACATAATTAAAATCAGGCCATGTTACCTTAATCTGAAATTATCCCCCCATATGTAACCTAGGTTTTTTAGAACCCTCTGCGCAAACAGCCAACTTCCACAACATTCAGTTTTGCTGAAGTACAGCACAGCTGGCTGATTCAAACAAACAGTGCAGAACCCACGCACTTCCCTGGGGATTCTTTGCTATGACAATGAGAGTTGAACACTGTAAGGAGGTGCTGTACAGCAGGGACTCTGTTCTTAGTGCCTTCATGGGACGCTGCAGTGTCCCCCCAGTATGGGTACTACTGGCCTGGTTTGAAGGAGGCAGGTGTAGTGGATGCTGGATTGCAGAAGTTTTGCTAATGGCCTGAAGGGAGCAGGCTTTTTAATCAAGAGAGTATGTCCCACCTTGCTAACTGATGCAGGAGGCATTTCACAACTGCCATTCCTCTCTTCCAGTCTCTCTCTTGAATCTATTTAAATAGACTTGGGGGGAAGCGAGCAATAACAAGGAATGTTATTAATTATGCGTTGGCTGGCATTCTGAAATGCGGGTACTGTTCTGTATGCCACTGCCTCACTGTGTGGACAAGTGTGTTGGAAAGAAACCTGATTTCCTTGTGCTTCAAGTTACTCACTCATCTGTAAATGGCTATAATGATGCTGAATTATTGCTGGAGATTGGGAGGTGCTTGAGATTATTTTATTGCTATGTAATTCCTGGGCATTGTTGCTAAATCTAATTTGCAGCCAGTAATCAGATGAGAATGCTAAACTTCCTTTAATTTGTCATAGTTCTCTTTCCTCGTTCCAAGATTGTGTTTGGAGGTAATAGAGAAAGGAGTAGGGATAATATATGTGAGCTCTCAGATTCAGGAGCTGAAGGGTAGCAAAGACACATCTTTGCTTTTGTAATTATTTCTGCAAAACTATGTTGGCAGGTTCTCCCTGTAGAACTACAACATATGCCAACAAAAGTTTTTCTGTTGGCATTGCTACACGAGTTCCTCAGATGATGTGAACCAAGTTGACAAAAGCAGTATTTTGTCAGTGGTGCTACATCTTTTGGATTCAGTATTTCAGGACCAGACAGCACTTTTTTTTTTTTTTTCCCCTCACCTCCTTCCTTGCTGCTCTTACTTTCTTTACCTGATGTCTTTCCCCATCATTTTCTCTGTTAAAGAGAAGAAACAACAGACAACCCAAATCTTTCCCAATGCAACAACACTGGCAGTATGACCCAACTCACTACAGATACTTAATTTCAGCGCTTTATAAAGGGCACAGAAATATTTTATCATTTTATGCAGCTTGTCTGACCCATGCTGCTTCCACATGTGATCCAGAATTTTTAAAACTGGTGATCTTTGCTTTCCAAAAGAGAGAAGTACCTTACCAAAAGAGAGCAAATGCTGTCACTTAATCTTTTCAGCCTTTGGATTCTCAGTGGATCTGACTTGGCCAGACAGGTCTGGGGAAGAAAAAAATTAACAGCAGATGGATTTATGGAAAGAGCTCGATGGCAGATGGTGCCTACAGATATTTACTGACATGTCCTGTCTTAATGGGTGTGGTTTTCCCATTTCAGCAGCACTGATAGTACATTAATATTTGTGTGTGTGCATTACAAAGATATGCTGACAGATAAGGGACTGCATTATTATCATCAGCAGAAGAAACTCCAGGACCTCTAATATTTAGTTTGAGTACTTAAGAGTTCATCTTTGCTTGTGTTTTAATCAATGGCAAGCAACATCATTAGGAATCTTTTCAATCCCCTTCATGTGCTTTGATCAAAATTGTAAATTCTCGAATCACCTTTTTTCAGAAATCAGTTCATCTTTAGCATATGGGATTTATTTCTTCTGATAATCAGTCACTTATGCATTCAAAATAAACTCAGAGCCTTCTGGCCATACCTGTGTAATTGGAATCAGTGTTATAATTTTTAATGTTCATTAGTTGCATCATTTTTTGAAAAGATGCTTGGGATGGACTTAATCAAAACCCAAAGCATTCTTAGCATTAAGCATATGAGCAGGCTTAGAGAAGCCAGCTTGCTTGCAGCTAAGCAGTGTATTAAGTGTGCTGTTGGATCTGCTGACCACTAACAGAGACTCAACATAGAGACACTGGCTTTGCTGTGGAAAAACGTCTGTGTTACAAACTGCTATGGAAGCTGTGTTCTGATACAGAAATGCTGTCCTAAATCCATTGGATTTCCTTGACATTATGATCTCTTCCTTGTCCTTTGAAATCTTTCCCTAGATGCGTAATTTAGGATTCGTTCACGAACAACTGGTACTTAATAGAAACCAGGTCTTCAATCTACTTAACCCTGTTAGGAGTCTGTCTTCACTCTTACACAGAGTTGAGTATCTGGTGCACTTCTTTGCTAGAGGCCTCAGAGAGAATGTCCACAAAAGAGGTGATAGCAGCATTGAAAGAGAGATGATCAGGTCAATTTGTTGTCTTTCAGTGCATCCATCTCGGCAATTCTTATTAGCAAGGTTTCCCTTATGAGTGGAACTTAAGCTGCCCTAACCTTCTCCCACAACCTGAAAATCTGCTATCTGAAATCTTTTCTTCAAAGTGATTTATACTTCCCTGACTTAGCAGAAGTGGACCTACCCAGTGACATACTCAGTCCTAGACTAAATCCCGGTTTTGCCTAATCATTCTTTACTGGGTTGCTTTCAAACTCTCCCTTCTACATCTCTTGAATTTTTCATTGGCTGTAGAGAAGAATTGTCTTCTGGAGTCAAAGTAGAAAGATGAATTAAAAATGAGGAGCAAGTGTAGTTAGGTTATCATAGGCCGAGTTACTGCTTTGTATTTTTTTACTTGTATAGGGATGTGGATGGCTATGAAATACAACAAAGAATATTTGGCTGGAGGCAGACTGGAGAAACCCCCTTGAATCTAAAGATCTCTAAACCCTAGTGTTGCACAGAGATGATGCGATCTCTGCCTGTGTCTGCTTGAGGGTGGGAAGGCTCTTCAGAGGGACCTGGACAGGCTGAATCATTAGGCCAATTGTATGAGGTTCAACAAGGCCAAGTGCCGGGTCCTGCACCTCGGTCACAACAACCCCATGCAACGCTACAGGCTTGGGGAAGAGTGGCTGGAAAGCTGCCCGGCGGAAAAGGACTAGGGGTGCTGGTTGACAGTTGGCTGAATATGAGCCAGCAGTGTGCCCAGGCGGCCAAGGAGGCCAACGGCATCCTGGCCTGTGTCAGAAACAATGTGGCCAGCAGGAGCAGGGAAGTGATCGTCCCCCTGTACTCGGCATTGGTGAGGCCGCACCTTGAGTACTGCGTTTGGTTTTGGGCCCCTCACTCCAGGAAAGACACTGAGGTGCTGGAGCGTGTCCAGAGAAGGGCAACGAAGCTGGTGAGGGACCTGGAGCACAAGTCTGATGAGGAGCAGCTGAGGGAACTGGGGTTGTTTAGCCTGGAGAAAAGGAGGNAGATTGGATATTAGGAAAAATTTCTTGACTGAAAGGGTTGTCAGGCATTGGAACAGGCTGCCCAGGGAAGTGGTGGAGTCACCATCCCTGGAGGTGTTCAAATAGCACGTAGACAAGGCATTTCATGACATGGTTTAGTGGGCATGGTTGACAGTTGGACTCGATGATCTTAAAGGTCTTTTCCAACCTAAATGATTCTGTGATTCTATACAAAATGTCTGAGGAAAATGTTGTTTTAACCAAAGTCAAGAGCAAATCAGGGCAGAATGCTGCTCAGGGTAAAATTGTCATTCCCAGACTAAAAGGAAGGTTAGATGTTTATATTTTGCCTTTTGGTGCCTTTCAGTTACTTTCAGTACGTTGCACTACTGACTGTACATTTAAATGCTGTGATGCAGTGATGCTTCTCCTGTTGTAAGTTTTTGTTTAGGTTTGGTTTTTTTTTCCTAATGATAGAACAGTCTTAGAAATTCTGAGTTTCATTGGGAGGGGTGTGTCATTCTAAATCTCATGAAATTTAGTGTCTTGAGAACTGCATTGCTTCATTGGAAGTAATTTTCTCACTTTGAGAAATCCAAGTAGATGAAGGGACTGGAAGATATGTATGAGTAGTCAAACTTTTGGAGAAAGTGGAGTGAGAACACAGTGGAAAAGATGTGTGCTTTTTATTCTTTAAAAGCAGATTAGAGACGGAACAAACAGTTAACTTAGAGGAAAAAAGTAGTAAGTGAATGCAGTTCCAATGTTACTGAAATCTGAAAGGTATTAAATTCAAACACACTTTGATCTAACACACCAGTGGAATTTGGAATTGAGGCAACTGAAGTTGCATGAAAAATCAGTATCTGGCAAACAGGCCATTCAGCTCTGTAGGGGGAGTGAAGTCTGGGACTTGGCAGATGTGAATTTTGCTGGTTCTACCAGTGTCCTGCTAGATGCTTTGAGAAAGTACCTTTGGGGGGGGCACTCGCATCACTTAATTTCAGGCACCCTCAACTGGAGATAGGAAGCTTTCTCTGTAATTCACAGCCTCTGTGAAAGGAGTGAATTTTGCATTGCTTCTGGAGTAGCCCATCATTCCTTTCACTGCCTATGCTATGTTAGACTTGCTTCCTAATTTAGGCAATTTATGTCTCAACTTAGGGCTTGTGACTACCCTTCCACTAATGCTTCAGTTTTTGTACTTGGATAATGGAGATAATGATGCTGGACTTGTTTATGAAAAGAGCTGAGATTCACAATTTAGAATGTTTCTATATATGAACTAGATATAATTAATTTCTTTCTGTCATTACATGCAAAATTCTGTAACAGATGGACTAGTATCATTTGGCAAATAATTCATCTGACATTTCCCTCATCAATCATTAAACAATTGGTACATTTCTTCATTGTGCACTCAGCTTTAAATCCTATTTTGTTAGATGTTTCACAGCATACTGATGGGATTGGTCTAGATTCACTGAAATCAAGGAAGAGACTGACTGACTTGAATAGGCTGTGAATCAGGCCTTGTATCTTTATGCCAGATGATCTCAAAAGGTAGTGTCATAATTAGTGAATGGGCAAAGTCTAGATTCATTATAACTTAGCAGTGTCTCATTGTGAGGTGTTTTTCTTGAGGTGTCCCTCTGCATAAAGCACGGACACCAATGAACAGAAGTATTATTTTACCTCTGATTGTAGGAGCCTCTGTCTGAGGGTATGTTCCTGCGTGCAATACCAGTAGATGATTTGTGAAGGGGTACAGCATCATGGTCTTACTACTGAAGTCTACTTAAATCTCCCATTCCCTTCCTCTCCTTTGGTAGTTGAGTGCTGACAATTTCTGATGTGGAGAAGCTCCATGATATTCAGTAGTTTTCTTAATGTCCAAACTACTTGATGCATATTAACACCCCCCTGCCCCAAGACAGTGATTTTTTTTCTATGTAATTGTAAGGCAAAAGTTTGAAAAAGCTGACCTAGATGAATCCTACTGGCTCATTAAACAGCAGCAACCAATAAATCTTTTTTTTTAATAGTCTCTTGAATTTTTAAATCTTGGAGTTAGTAATGCCCATACCGTGGATGTATGGAAATGGATATTTCAAAACTGGGCCCTAACTTTAAGAAGGTTGATTTGGATAAATGATTTCACTTTTCCTCCACCTTTTAATTAAAACTACTGTGGCAAAGACTGCGTACTTCAACAGATTTCTTTTAATAAATTGCATTAGGTGCTATTAGCTTTCAGGGTATTACTCCAGGTTAACTCTCTCCTTTCTAGGATTTCCTCAACTCTTTGCCATATCATTCATAATGAAAATAGCCAGCTTTCTTTTCCTTCTTCCCCTCTCTTTATTGCATCAGTATGCATTGCAAAACCAGTGGCTTGTACATCCTAAGCTAAGATAATGAGACCAATATTAATTCCACTACAGCTGCTACAGGCATGTAAATGAACCTTTCATCTGTCCAGCAAAGCAGCTCTGAGACTTGCAAAGAACACTCGGGCTAAGCAGCACGAACAGTAAGGGAGATGGCAGAGGTGAGGGTGAGAGAAGAGGGTATGCTAAAAATGGCTGAAATTTGAATGTCCTGAATTAGTATTTCCTACTCATATCAATGCTGTTATTATCCACTGCATTAATTATTGCAAGGACATTTTTTCCTGTTTGTCCCTACTGATTGGGATGTAGCAATCATTGTCCTGTTAGCACTAAAAAGGGCACTACGTGAACCTCCTCATACAATTTTCTTAATGTGTTAGCTTCAATCTCCGCTGAGGGCCACGTCTTCTAGGTTGTATCCACACTGTGTGAAGCAAGTTAGAGCAGGCTGATTTGCCTAAAAGCAGTATAGTGGTAGTAGGGCAGTGCATGGTCTAATTAGCTCTGCCTCTCAGCAAAGCTAATTAATCTAGACACAGTGTTGTGCTGACATGTCTCTGTTGCTTTGAGTTCTGGCAGGAATGAGTTTGTGGCTCAAGTGTCTCTGCTCTGGTTTTTTGCACATGGGTCAGCCATGCCCTAAGAAAACTTATGCACTAGCAGTTGCATAGGATGGGAGGAAAATGTTGACCCTCGGCCGTTATTGTTTCTTGCAATGTATTTATATTTTACCAATGAACAGAGGCTTCCCAGAGCTCTAGAAAGTAATTTTTTTTTTTTTTAATCAGATTTCCTTATGTAATAGTGCCATAAGGTGTCTGTGGCTGTAGTAACAGGAGACTGAATAACTGCGTTGTTGTAGAAAGCTAGACCCATTCAATACATACCTAGTATTTCTACTTTTCAGACATACTTCCACTCCTCTTCAGTACGGCACTTAGGCATGTATGAATGGCTTCAGTGGAGTTTAACCCTATGTTAAACGTAAGCATATTTTAAATGCTTTGCTGAGTTGAGGCCTAAATGAAAGCAATATGCAGAACCTTTTGACAAACATCTGATTTCTCTGAACTCAAGTGGTCCATTATTACAGGTTTGAAAGCTACAGGGAGGCAGGTGATGTGTGTAAATTACAGCATGATCTGATTATTGTAACATACTCACTTCACTGGGAGATGCCTCAGAGATGCCTATGCAGGATGTCACTTTTGACTAAGTTTCGTGCTAGTGGCGGCAACAAGGACATGAACTTAGGTATGTTTTTATCAGTGTCTTTTCAAATAAAAGGTGTATTTCGAATGCATATATCCCTGTTTAATATAGTTAAGCCAGAAATAAGCAAGGACTCAATTTGGCAAGTACTCTAATCGTTGATGAAGTTGGAATCCAGATACCCATTTTCTTCAGATCTCTCTCTTGTAGCTATTAGGATGATATAGCTGTTCAATGAGCTCTACTTGTTATTAATCTTTTAGGAAATGGTGCATTTTAATGGAATAGTTATGTGAAAGGATGCAAGGCATAGCCTTGGAGTTTTGGGGGATTGATTTGAGACTGAATTTGAAAGTTGAAAAGAGATTCTTCATCATTACTGTTAGAAACTAAAAGAGCTGAAGCAAATTTTGCCAAAACAGTTGTACGTTTGGAGATGATATGAAGCACATCATGGAGGATGTTCCGGTTCTCCAAAGCTCCGAATCGGGGGGGGGTCCTGTCTCATCCAACCAGGTATTCCTCAGCTGAACTTTCCCTTTTTCCTGAATCCTCAGTAATCCAAGATGTACGTTGTCATTTTACGTGTTCAGTGGGATGCTTGGAGCCAGGAAACCATGGAAATGACTGGTGCTTTGAAGCCCACCTTTATCATCCCATTTGCCTTGTGAAAGCCAGGCAGAGGAGAACCAAACACTGGCGTTCTATGTTTGGGATCAGTTTTTGTAACTGAGGGAAAGCTTTGTTGTTTCTTGGTCTTTTTTCTTTTTTCTTTCTGCTTTTAAAATTTTGCCTTCCATTTCAGTCTTTTTCAAGACAACTAATTTTGACAACTGGTTTGTTTTAGTTACTGTGTTTTGGCCTGCTGTGTAAGCGGTGCAATGCTTACCTCCCCCCTCCCTGCCCCGAAGGGGAGACAAAAGTGAGTCCCAGGAACAATTTCTACTGACTGTATAGCACTACGTATAGGGCAGGCCACAGCAGCTATGAGGAGGTGTTTAAGTGTGTTGCCTGGATGATGAGTGTAAAGACCAGGTTCTGTATTTGATTTTATTAAAAACCTGTAAAACCCAACACAGTTGTGAGGGGCACTTCCAACCTCTCAGGTCAATAAATATGTTAACAGAACATATTTCCTTATGCACTACAGGTTTGGGGGCAGCTGTAAATCTGCTGTTTAAATAATGGACTAAAGCAGCCTTTCCAGAAGTATTTCACTCTTGTAAATAGAAATTTTTATGAATGTGAGAAAACATTATTTTCTTACTAGATTTTGTTCACTGTGGAAGAGCTTTCCTAGATTCTTGTGTGATTCTGTATTTAGCTCCCTGATGAACATAGACTTACTGAGCAAGCACTGTTGAGAAGAGTTATGTTAAACATTTCTCAGCATGATACTGTCTTTGCTTAGCTAAAATTCAAGAATTTTATTGATAAGCCAGCATTAACAGTGGCCAGCCAAGATCATAAGTGTCTTGTGCTGCTTTCTTTTGTGTAGGGAACATCTCTTGAGGGTCTCTGTACATAATCCACAGTTTACACTCTTAGATGTCAGCGCAGCATAAATCATACCTATCTAGTTGCAAGAGAAAAAACCTTGTCCCAGTAGGAGGAAAGGTGAGAACAGACAGGGGAGGTAACTTGTCAAAATGTAGCCAGAAATAGAAACCAAATTTCCAGGTTCATCCCACACTGTCTGCTGAATGATGTTTTTTTGCTTTGTGTTTTCCCGTACTTTATTTCCTGGTTTGGTTTTTGGTTTTTTTTTTCCAGATTAGTGTAGGTCAGCATTTTTAGGGCATTCATAATCACAGTTGAATGTTAACTCACATAGTTATGGATCACATAATTTCCTACAGTGGATTCTGACTTTTTTCGCCTCAAGGCATTTGTTGCTGAGCATAATCTTGAATCACTCTCGTGCTACGTGAGAATTTAACCCCAAATGATGGCCTTCTAGAGCTTGACACAGTTGCAAGGATGGGAACTAGCATTAAAAGCGATGAGTGAGATATTCAGAGGCTTCTGTGGTAGCTGAAGAGGCAAGCATTCCAACTAAATCAAAGCACCTCCTTGGACAGAGATAGGAAGAAGCCAGCTACAAAGATACAGCACACACACATGCACCACCGTCCCCCCGTTAGCTGTGTCTTGTGAGTATCTATCAGAAATAGTTTTGCCGGTTGCCAGAGCGTGCAGCTAGCCCGCCTTCACTGAATGGTTTTCATGGAATGATCTTGAGCATTTTTGCTTCATGCGTCAGGTGTTTGCCCTGCCTGATGAAGATCACCAAGAAATTCAGCACTGCAGGGAACGGGTGAGACAGCCCTGCAGTGTCACGTTCAAAGGATGAAAGAACTCATCACTGTTGAATGTGATACCTGCCAACTGTGGTTTGCTTGTGGGACTGAAAATCAAAGATGCAAAATGGGATGATCAGATGCTGAAAGTAATCTCTGAAAATAATTCATAGAGTGTCCCTCTTTGTCAGCCCTCTGATGAATATGCCCAGTGCTTAAATAATGTGGCACCCTAGGGAGACATGTCTGCTATTTGGAGGGTGTAGCCAAGAATATAATTTCCTTTGCTGATTTGAGAGGTAGGGGCAGCAGTTGTGTTAGCTGCAAATTGTTGTCAGAGAAATTTTCAGCTGAAAAATACAGTCGTCTTATCAGGAAAAAAAATAGACTGGTTTTTTTTTTTCATTTCAGGAGATGATTTTGGAATCCTCTAGTCCACTTTCTCCTTTCAGGTTCAAGTACAAACCCACATTGCATTATTTAGATAAGTATTTAATTCCTATGGTATTTACCTAGGTATGTAATACAGTTGAGTGTTTCTGTACTGAAATAATGCAGAGTTTGATCTGTATGACACTTTGACTTTTCTTAATTTGAGGTTTGGGTTGGTTTTTTTCTTTTCCCCCAGAAGATTGTAATTTCCAGGAAACTGATGTTCTATAGTCTAGCTGTCCTTAAAGAGCAGGTAATTCTATGTTATGGAGGAGTTCTGAAGATACATAAGAAAATATATTAATTTATTAAGTTAGAAGAAGAATCAGTGCCTTAAAAATGGGTGCTTCCTGACAATGCACGTATTTTACAACAGTCTAAAAAATTTTTTATATGTTAAAATATTCTTAGGCATTTTGTGCAGACAATCTAAAGGACCTCAGTAAAGATAATGCCTCGCAACTTGCCCCAGTCTTATAAAGCAGAAACTAGGATAAAAACATGAATAAAGAATGAATAATTGGCCTCATGAGTATAATGATACTGTCTGTTTCTAAAGGACATTTGCTTGTGTTAAAATCAACCTTTTTCCTCAGCAAAAAATAGACATTTCTGTGGCCCTAAAGATGAAATAATTGCCAAAGTTATTTGTGTCACAATAACTTATCAATCTGGAAGGATGAAGACGCTGCCCAGAGGTCATGTATGACCCAGTAATGAGACCATCAAGCATCACCATAAATATTTAAACCCAGACACATTACTTGAGAACTTTTTTCCTTTCCCCTTCCTCAGGCACCTTGAAGTTCCTTCATTATCTATATAATTTGTATTATAGGTGGATTACCAACATACAGAGCTGCAATTTTAATCCTTCTCGGAGAACTGTGGAACAGTTGTGACTGGAAGGGGTGTCTAGAGATCGACCAGTCCAAGTCCCCTGCTCAAAGCAGGATCAGCTACAGAGCAGGTTGCCAGGACTGTGTCCTCCTAAGTTGTGAATATTTCCCAAAACTGAGTCTCCACAACCTCTTTAGCAACCTCTTCTAGTGTTTGAGCACCCTCACAGTAAAAAGCTTTTTCTTATGTTCAAATGCCATTTCCCATGTTCCAGTTTGTGCCTATTCCCTCCTATCCTGTCTCTGGGCAGCACAAGGGGTCTGGCTCTGCCATCTACACCCCTTCCCATCAGGTACTTAGACACGTTCTCCTGAGCCCTCCCTTCCTGAGGCTAAACAGTCCCAGCTCTCCGCCTGTCCTTGGCTGATGTGCTTCTGATTTGATCTAGTTTTCTTTTCACTTTTCTAGTTTCAAGCAGAGACCAAAAATTAAAATTGACATGGTATGCAACTAAAACTTGAACAACAATGTACTTGATTTAAGATTTAATACCCTCCCTCCCTGGCCCCGCCCAAGAATGAAAAGCTCTTAGAAAAAAATAAGTGAAATCTACAGGACAACAGGAATTGTGAACCATGCGTATCCAGTCATTGGAAGACATTTGGTATATATGGAAAGGGGAATGATTTGGGCTTTTTAGATTGCTAACAAGGTCTTGTTGTCAGGGTGAGAAGCAGTTGATTCAATACCTCATGATTCAGTGCCTCGCGTTAGCCAAGATGACAGTCGTCATGTTTACCTGAAAGGCATAATTAATCTGAAGTTAATTGAGTAATTCTGTATTTAATCTGTTATAACAGAGAATTCAATTGACTTCCTGAACCAATCAATTTTTTTCTCTCTCTCTCATACTGTTTTTCAGGAGGGTTTGGGTCTTTGTTGCTGGTTTTTAAGTATTGTCCAAATCCGCTTTTGTTTCACCTGCAGCAGATACAGACAACTTCCTCCATTACCGCTGTGGATAGGATAGCGTGTACATTTCTAAAACAGTTCCTAAGGGTTTTTGTCAGTCTATCTCTTATCATTGGGATTAAAAAAAGCCTTGTTGTAAAAGTCCAGCAACTATCTTTTCACCACCATTTAATGTGCTTGGTTCCTAAACAATTGCAATTGATTTTGTTTGCTCTTGCAAACACGAATTATCCCGTAATCATCTTAGCCTTCCAGCAATGCTTACATTGACTTGTTTGTGTTTTAAAGTGAGAAAATGCAGACATTGTCATGAAAATAAGAAAGGTTGCAAGCAAATAAAAGGTGGGGTTTTTTTCCTGGTTGGCAGGATGTGCATCCAGTTCAATTAATTGTCACCCTTATAGCTTATTTAGTACACTGCAAGGAGTGAGGTAAATTTCAAAATTAAATAAATGACCTTTATTTTTGCTTTTGCTTGTGTTTTCTGCTAAGTGGCTATTTCAGGGTTCATCAGTGACAGTCTCTTAGACTGTGTGATTGCTTGCTTTTACTCAAAACGAGTATACGCAGCAGAATACTAAAAGATACAGTATTTTTCAACTGCAATACATTTCTTTACAAGCAAGGCTTTGTGGCTTAGTGCAGTCTAAGTCCTGGAGGATGAAATTGTACAGACAATTACCCACCACTTTTGAATAACAAAGAATTTCCTCTGACAGCCATGTAGATAACAGGGGTGAGCTTTGCTGGTACTTTCACTCCCTTTTCTGGCTAATATGTTTTATTTTTTAAATGGCATTATCCCCATTTTTCTGTACTCTTTAGATTGTTATATGGTTTGGATTTCTGCTATTTAGTGATTAAACAGTTACTTCTTATAATTTGCACTTGTTTACTCTTCTGTCATAGAATCCTAGAATGGTTTGGGTTGGAAGGCACCTTAAAGATCATCTAGTTCCAGCCCCCTGCCATGGGCAGGGACACCTTCCACCAGACCAGGTTGCTCAAAGCCCCATCCAACCTGGGGCCTTGAACACTTCCAGGGATGGGGCAGCCACAACCTCTCTGGGCAACCTGTGCCGGTGCCTCACCACCCTCACCGTGAAGAACTTCTTCCTTATATCTCATCTAAACCTACCCTCTTTCAGTTCAAAGCCGTTACCCCTTGTCCTAGCACTACATGCCCTTGTAAAAAGTCCCCTCCGGCTTTCCTGTAGGCCTCCCTTAGGCACTGGAAGGCTGCTCTAAGGTCTCCCCGGAGCCTTCTCTTCTCCAGGCTGAACAGCCCCAACTCTCGCAGCCTGTCCTCATAGGAGAGGTGCTCCAGCCTCTGATCATCTTTGTGGCCCTCCTCTGGACTCACTCCAACAGGTCCCTGCTCTTCTTATGCTGGGGCCCCCAGAGCTGAACGCAGTACTGCAGGTGGGGTCTCACGAGAGCAGGGTAGAGGGGCAGAATCCCCTCCCTCGACCTGCTGGTCATGATTCTTTTGATGCAGCCCCGGGTATTGTTGGTAAGTGAACAGGAGAGGGGTGCTGGGTGTGCCCTCCAGGAAGAGTGCTTCAGTGTTCTGTCCCAGAGGATTTTGATGAAGATTTTGTTGTGCATGGGCCTTCTAGAGGAATATCATATGTAGTAAAAACCTAACACCTAGTGAAAGCCTGCCAGCAGCCATTGATGTTTTAAATGCGTCCTGTGTCCAGGCAGCTGTCCCAACCCGAACTTGCCTAATATAGGAAAAATTGGTAGGGTCAAATCAATAGGCAGTCTTGCTGCGAGTTCCAGATAAATGCTTGCAACACATAGCCTATTATTTGTTTTGTGCAGTTACAGATCTCTAAGAAGGCTTTACCAGAAAGCACCTGCACGTGGGGGCAATGGTTCTGATGCCCCTGCTGCCATGGGGGCAATAGTTATGATGGCACACCCACAGAATTGTGACTCCAGGTGAGGAATAAGCAGCAGGAGTAGGTGAGCTTCTTCATGCCAATGCCCTTAGCAATGAGAGTGAGAAATGCTAGAAAGCCTGTGCTGAAACAGGTAGTTATTTCTCAACAGAGTGAGTTTTTCCACTGCTTTTTTGAAGACATGGGGAGGCAGTATTTGCTATGAGCTGCTTTGGATTTACTCCTAGATAACTCAAGTCAGAATTCAGCCCAAATTGTCTGCAAGTGCATTTCACATGTGATAGCAGCATTCAGAAATGCAGATTAGTGGTTCTGTAAATCAGCCTTGGGTTTTATTTTCATTTTTGTTCTGAAAACATTCAGGGGACTTGCAGTAAGTCCCCATGTATTACTGTAGCATTGTAAATTATCTTCAAATTGAAAAAAAGCTACATTAAGTATCTCCCCTATACACTGTGTTCAGTTGTTTATTTCAAGTGTAATCTGTGCTTGTGCAAGAGGCTTCTTTGGTAACTACTCTGAGGAAGTAAGGCTTGATTTTGTGAGGTGCTGAGTGCCCTTGATGTCAGTCGGTTTTAAGCATGCTCAGCCTCTGGAAAGGGCGCCCTGGACAAGGCTTTAACCTTGCTGATAATAGCTGTAATAATGAGAAGTGGCAAGGCAAAATTTTCCTGTTGGTGCACTTGCTATTTCTTTCACATTTCATGCCTCCTGTGGGAACTTTCTCAGCTTTTTTTCATGTCTGTGTTCATAATGACTTAAGTGTTCAAAATAAGTTTTTCATAAGGAAATTTGAGAAAAGCTTCGTCTTTTAGGACTTGCTTGCCGTATGAGTTCCCTAGGTTAAACTTGTTTATATTTAACTAGCTTAGGGTAAGACAGTCTTATTGGAAGAATATTGGAGCTAGAAATTACAGCCTCTGTAACATAATGCTCCAGAAGGGTTCCAAATAGTATTTTCCCAATGACTAATACAAATGGTCCAATTGTTTCTGGATCCTCTTTTTCAGCAGCTGGTAATAGTAACTCTTTTGGGATGCAATGTAATAGATAAAGGATAATTCTGTCCACTAGGAAATATTCCTTCTAGCACCCATTAATAAGAGGTTGATGTACATAAGAAGATTTAGCCCCCTTTTGAAACACTTGGATATTGGTTTGCTCCTTATTAATTTGAAGGTGTTGGTAGTCACTATAAAGTTCCATACCTTTTTAAAAAAAAAAAAATATCTCGATTTACAGGTTAATGAGAGCCTATGGCGATAAATTTCACCAGTTAGTATTGTTAAATAAGGAAGAACATAAAATCATAGAATCGTTTAGGTTGGAACAGACCTTTACGATCACCAAGTCCAACCCTTAACCTAGCACTGCCAAGTCAACCACTAAACCATGTCCCTAAGCACCACATCTACATGTCTTTTAAATACCTCCAGGGATGGTGACTCCACCACTTCCCTGGGCAGCCTGTTCCAATGCCTGACAACCCTTTCAGTCAAGAAATTTTTCCTAATATCCAATCTAAACGTCCCCTGCCACAACTTGAGGACATTTCCTCTCGTCCTATCACTAGTTACTTGATAGAAGGGACCAGCACCCGCCTCACTCCAACCTCCTTTCAGGTAGTTGTAGAGAGCCATAAGGTCTCCCCTCAGCCTCCTTGTCTCCAGGCTAAACAACCCCAGTTCCCTCAGCCGCTCCTCATCAGACTTGTGCTCCAGGTCCCTCACCAGCTCTGTTGCCCTTCTCTGGACACGCTCCAGCACCTCAACGTCTTTCCTGGAGTGAGGGGCCCAAAACCGAACACAGTACTCAAGGTGCGGCCTCACCAGTGCCGTGTCCAGGGGGACAATCGCTTCCCTGCTCCTGCTGGCCATGCTATGAAAGATACCATTTCCAAAACCTGCATTCAGCATAATTCCGATACTTTCTAAGGTCAATCCCTGAGTTGAGACAGGATTTTGTGGGTTATTTTTTGTAAGAATGATCGCTTTTTTGCCCATGAAACTCTTTTTTTTTTTCCTCCCGGAAAATGTATAAATAGTTAGATATTTCAACTATGTGTGATGCTACTGTTTATTGCACTGATCTGTCCTGTTTCCTACTTTTCTGTGGTAGGAACTAGTTTGTTTATATCCACATCTTGGGGGGGGGGGTGTTTATATTATTAGCTCCTCAAGCAATGCTATCTTTTAATCTGTCTGCACAGCAATTGGTACCCTTATCCGTGATGGTGACTTCTAAATGCCATTGCAATATAAACAATAAATAATATGATACTTAAATAACAGTCATATAAACAGCAATGCACAGAGAAAGTACTCTGCAGCCTGGTATGCCTTCATACCCTCAGCGAGGTTTTCCTTTGGGTTGAAGCCTCTAGGCTGCACTGCAGTCTGTGGAAAAAAATGAATAGCACCATTCTTCCGTAGTAAGAAAAATTTCTAGTAGGACACCTACAAGTGCTGTGAACACATGAAAATTAGTGATGATAAGGCCGCATCCTTGTTAACTCTGCTCAGCAGCTATACCTGCCATGATGACATCAGTGGGTACAGAGAAAGCAGGATCAGAAAGTTTGCATACCACAAAACCTTCAGCTGTCATTCCGCTCCGCTGTACAAGAAGGGAGGAGAAGTTAATGATGCAGGAAAAATGACCAGCAGCAGCAGCTGGATCCCAGTGGCTTCTGTAATGTTTTTCAGAAGGGGAACAGCTACAGGCTGCCATTCTCAGTCTTTTCCTGTGGAAATCAAGGAATGAAAAAGGAAATTACCTTTGCACAGATTCTGAATGCTTAAAAGAAACAGATTTTGTACTATGGCTGGTGCTTGGAAGTGCAGCTGTTGGATAATGCTAATAGAAGCCTTCACTGGCTTGCAGTTGGACTCGATGGTCTTAAAAGGCTTTTCCAACCTAAATGATCCTATGATCAGGGTCCCTGCACCCACACTCGGACTTAAGCAGGGGCAAGCTTGTAGAAATAGGTCTTTTTTTTGCAAATCATCCTTAGTAGCCTGCCTTTCTGTCTTGCCTTTTAAGCACAGTTCTACAAACTGCCTGCAGTGTGAATGTACTATACTGACGCTTATATACAATTTCAATGTGTAGTTAGATAGAGGCCAGTATTTTCTTGCTCTTGTTCATCTTAGTGAGAAAACAACTTGGTGGTAATGTCTGTGGAGTTTATAGTCAATCCAAGTACTTACAGTAGGAGTCTACCCTCTTGATTATCTCGGTCGTGAATCTGCTAAGTAGATTGGAAACTTCCTACGAACAGGGTTTGAGGGGCATAAGAAGTAGGGTGACGAGGGGGAAATTTAGGAAAGCCTTTCTGAATTCCTGAACAAATGAAAACCATAGCAAGTATTAATACTTACGGTATTCCAGGTTGTATATGTCACATGGAATAAACACTGATTAAAAAGAATCCGGTTTTGGGGGTACTTCCTGGTTTGAATATACTTGCATAGAGATCCAATTAAATATCAAATTAAAATCAGTTGGAATCTTTCACTTAAATGAGAATTAACTGTTGACAGTTACTGAAGAGTTCATTTCTTGTTTATTTACCCATCAGGTCATTCAGAGTTCTGGAAGAATTAAACTTACTGAGTGCTGAGCATTTTTTTTCCATTTCAGGTTCCAGTTGTGGGTACTTCACATTTGAAAACCTACCCTTTCATGTGAGAGCTTCGTATGAGGAACTTCAGTCCTGATTTACAGAGTTGTTTACTTGCTGAACGTGCTGACTGGTGCCTGGTAGAATTATACAAAAGCACTAAGGTATGTATCTAACTCGACCTAAAAGTTCCAGGTGCTTAGTTTTCTTTTATAGAGTAATTGATGCTGGAAGGGACTTCTGGACATCTGTAGTCCAGCCCCTCCTTTTCAAAGCAGTTCAAGTAGACCAGGTTACTTCGGCCCATGTACAGCCTGGTTTTGAATATTTCCAAGGGTAGAGATCCCGCAACTTCTATGAGCAACCTATTCTACTATGTGACCACCCCACGATGAAAACATCCTTCCTTCCATCCAGTTACCATTTCCTGTCCTGTGACTTGTATTCATTGCCTCTTGGTTTATCGCTGTTCACCTCCTTTTTCTGTGGCTCATGGGTAGTATGGCTTTTAACCTACAGTATTTAATGTAGTCCAGGATTAGGGAACTTGACCATATCCTGCAGGGATTTTTTTTGTTTGGTCTCAACTTGAGAGCTTGGTTGAACTACAAGAAGAGTAGTTGTGGATAAGCCAGGGATGGAATCTGAAAAGGTGCTGGTTCAGTCCAAAGTCTGGAACAGGTATTTTGTGAGACTTTGGGCATTTCAATCCTTTGAAGTTTAGTTCTTCATCTGTCAGATGGGGAGACAATCATGCTCCCTCTGCATCTTTGCTTAGCTGGCAAGCTCTCTGTTAACTGTATACTTGACACCATGCGTACAGTAGGGGAACAGTATTGCTGATTGTATATGCTGCATTAAAATTGACAATACTTTAATAGTCTAGAAACACATTCAGGAATCCAGAAAGGATTTTGTTGTATGCTGGTTTTAATATACCAGCCAAATGGCAGTGGTCATGAATTTGTTGACAATTAAACACTTAGCATATGAAGAGTTGAAGATAAGAACATAGATGTATACATTTCCATCAACAATTCACAGGACCTCACAGCCTCAGTGTCAGAAATTGTACCTCTGCACAGGATGACAGTGTATTATTGAAGTTGCTCCAGCCTTTACACTCCAATTGCTAATTTATTCATAGTTTACTAGCAGTAGGGAGAGGGGGAAAGGGAAACCCAAGGCCTGATTTCAGTAGCACTTGAAACAAAGATGCATGCTAGCTTTATTTGCAGCATTTGCTTTCTGGGTTGTGTATCTGTTTCAGCCTTGGTGAATGAGACCAGATTAAAAGGAAGCAAGTGAATACAGCCCTGATAAATTGACTCGAAGTAGGCCTTATCACCAAATCATTCCACTGGAGCTGAATGTTAACAAAAGTAAGGCAATCATGTGTTCAAGATGATACAGTGAGACATGTTCTCATTTCCCTAAAAACCCACCCTGAGTTCGTCGTGTTTAATCCTGTGATTTGAATTGTTATTGTTGGCTGGTTCACGTATCTCTGTACTGAAGAGTGTCATCCCTACAGAAATGCTCACCCTGAGTTAAAATGTATTAATGAGATAAAGATATGCTGAAATACTGACCCGTTATGCTAGCTGCTGTATAAGCAGAGAAGCAAGACATGGTCATTTCCTGGGTGCCTTTATTAACCAGTGTATTTTTAAAAAGTTTTACTAGTTAGGAAACATGGGCGAAGGACATGGTTTTTTAAATCCGTTTAGTTGTGCTAGTACACCTCTTAGAGAGGATGGCTCTGTCATCAAAGAGGCTGGGTGTCATCTTTACAGGGTTGTGACAACCCTTCATAGCAGAAAAACCCAGAAGGTTTAGGAGTCTTTGTGGGTCAGAAACTGCAGAAGCAGATATTGGATGGATTTGGCTCATGCTGTCACTCAAGTATAAAAGAGTTGGTTACTTTGGAGAACTGAAATGCATGCATGAACAACACCCTCTCTGTCTGTCCCTGTCCTCCTGCATCTGCTGCTGGGCCCACCCCCAATGCTCTGTTTTCCAGGGAAAACCTCCTAAAACAATTTAGGTAAGCAGGGTCCAGTTTCCCTTTTGTTCTTAACTGGCACTCATTTGCAGATATATTGCAAAACTCAATACAGACACCTTAGAAATCACAAAGTTGTGCCCCCCCTAATTATTGTTTTGCCTGTAAACTGCATTGAAGGAAGTCATGTTTTGAAAGACTTGCCAATTAACTTTTTACAGATGTCTGCAGTCCTTCTCATTTCAGCAGCATTGTGCAAAGTACATGTTAAGCAAAATTTGATGTGCAAGCTAGTTCATGAAATACATACGCCCATTTACATACGTAAAGACTCCTGTTTTTCTGTATATGTACATTACTCGTACACACCAAATGTGGACACATCTGTTTCATTCAAAATGTGCCAGATTAGCTTGGAGAATTTATACACATTTTTAGCCTATAGAATTTTCAAGCTCATTTTGAATGCAGCGACTTGACGATCTTTACTTGAAAGCTAAACAGGCTAATTGGAGCTGTCAATAACTTCCATTGGTGATAATGCTAAGTAGTTGGAAAGAGTGACTGATGGGAGAGTGGTGTAGCTGAGGCCAAAGAGGGCAAAACACATGGCACTCTAGGAGAACAAGATCCCAGATGTCTGTGCAAGATCTTCTATGAGCAGTCTGTGCGCAATGGTGTTCCATACTGGGGGCATGAACAAAATCTTCCCTCCATCCTCAGTGCTGGGAAACATAAACATTTTAGTGTGTGAAGTACTTTGCATGTTTGGAAGCAATGATGCTTCCATGATAAGATCCTCTATTCAGCCATCTCCTTGGACTCACAACGTGGAGTGAGATTGCCTTTAATGAGAGGGCAACTGCAACAGCCCCTGCCCGATAATGGGCGCCTCCTCACCCTGAATCCCAGAGCTGGGAAGAAATTTGCTTAAAGATGCAGTTCCCAATAACATGGACATGGCTTGTACCTCTAACAGTCTCCTAATGAAGTGTGTAGTCAGTCCCGTGTTGAATAATTGTCCAGCTGGAATGGTCTCCTACTTGTTGTTATTTTTAATTAAATATCTCTCTGCCTCAATAGCACTTGGGGATTACAGGTAGGCTTCTACCTACTCCAGAAAAAGTGTCAGCATTTTGGTTTCCACTTTGTCCAGTGCACCACACACCCAGCTAATGCAGAGGGCAGTCAAACTGTTGTGGTTGCAACCATCTTTTCAGTTCAGGCTCCCAAATGTTGACAGCAGTAAACATCTTAATCATCTTTTGGCTGTATCATGCTGCCAGCAAATTCTGATATATGATCATGCAAACTATTTGTTAGAGGCATAAACTAAGGAACTGGCATTTGGATAGAAAAGCAGGGCTTGCATTTGAGGAGGAGTTATGCTCTAGTTAATCTTAGGATATGCAATATTTGTATTGTTGGGCTGCCTGTTTATTTTTAGATTGGGTTTGCTAAGGCTGTTAGATGCTTTGAAAGCAATTAGAGCCGAGATTAGACATTTGTCACAAAACAGATAAATTTATAAATAAAAAGTTATTAGAAGTCTGAGAAAAATTTAAATGAAATCTTAATTAAATGAAGAGGAAATCATCTTGGTGAAGATGATATGCTTGTGAGAATAATGGTTGGAAAAAAGCTTGAGAGCATCTAAAACCAGTATTTGGGCTAGTGTAGAGTCCAGCTTGTCCTGGAGTGTTATCTGCCATCTTGGATGAGATGCAGAGACTGAAGCTGGGATCACCACAGCCGAGACAATCTGAGTCATATCAACCTTCCTAGTTATACTAAAAAGCAAAAATTCTTTAGTTAGAGGCTGTATCGGAATTGTGTCTTTGGTGGCACGTTGGTTGCACGTTGGGGGAGCTGTCATACACATCGGCAGTTTACATTAGCACCTGATAAAAAAGGAGGTGTTGGGAGCAAAGGCTTATGTGTGACTGTTGTGGCTGATGTAAGGTTGAAGTTGGTCAGGGGAAGACACTGATGCAGGGCTCATACTGAATACAGACTCTTCCGAAGAGCTCTGACTCTTAAAACTCTTTAGTAGCGCGGATTGTTATACACAGCAGCAACTTGCACAGGAATTGGGTGGCTCTTCTAGCCATTGTGGATTTCAAATAAAGGCCACTCATCTTTATGAAATGGAGGTCATCACAGAAATTATGGGTCTGTTGTGGAAATATTTTGGGGAGGATTCTTGTTTTGTATTCTGTCTGGATGACTGTAACTGTTCTTTTTGTGCCTGAAACCTCTAAATCTGTCCAAGAAGTCTAAATGATTTTGTAAAGCCTTGAAAATGCAACTCAAATACAACCTAATGGCTGAGTAGATCAAGGGGAAATATAAAGTGCTATTTGCTGCCTGAGTCATAAGCATTGTAAACGTGGATCTGGCAATACCTTGGACAGGCCCAAGCACCTCTTAAGTTTGCTTATTTTTTCTCATGTCTTTCTCACTAAGGAGTATTTTGAATAGACTGTGCAGGAGCAGTGCAAACCTTAGAGATCTCCGTAGGCAGAAAATAAGAAATTGGCCAAAGAGCATTAGCTCATTTCCTTTACAGCAGTAGTTCTACCACCAGCGCTACTAGGAGAAGTTATTCAAGGCTGTAAATCTCCAGTAGCTGAACAGCTGCTACTACAGGAAATTGAAGATACGTTCTCCTCTTCCTTATAGGCAAGTTGTGAGGGCAGTTGGTGTTGGTACCAAAGTTGGTGTGCCATGTAAATACTAGTTATTGCTGTTAATTTTCAAGCATTTGTATGTGGGAACAAATTGGTAGGCTGAAAGGCTCAAGACTAAAATTCCAAGCATACTTGACTGTGTGTGTGTATATATATATACCCATACACACTTGACACATATAAAAAATAATCACCACTGTTAGTATTGATCAAAAACTTAATTAGACATGTACAGATCCATTGTCCTGGAAGAGAAACTATGGATCCCATGACACGCAAACTTATTAGTATGGATAATTTATGTAGGTAACTCTTGGTCAGGTGGCAGGAAACTTTGCCAGTTGGACGAGGATCAACTGAGCACTTAGAACATTTCAGGATTCTCTGAGCTGTGTGCAGAGATCTTGTACCTCTCACCGCTTTAAAGAAATGGATCAAAAGCCACAAACAGACATTTTCATCCTCCTTTCTTCTATGAGGTTTTATTTAGACTGATTAAAACTTTCCCATTTCTTCCTCTTTGGCAAATGTTCAAATGTTTTTGCTTTCTATTTTATCAGAAAATGTAAAAAAAAAAAGGGGGGGGGGGTGGCATTTATGCTGTTGAGTGAAAGCTCGCTTGGTTTTAGCTCAGGTACTAGAGTTTTCTGGTTTTGAATTTGTGAAATTTTCCATTACAGTATCACAGGGTTTTGATGAAAACAAAATTATTTAAATCTTTTTGTAGGAATGTGGGGATTTTGAGTGTCAGTAAGTATATGGCAGTAGGACAGCTTATGACAATGCTGCTTCAGCTCTCGTAGGATCAAAGGATCCAGGAAAAGACATCCCCTGAAAATGGGTACAGTTTCTTTAGACATCACTCTCCTCAGTTCACTCTCAGATCTGGCAGAATTTCAAATGGACTCTTCCTGGAGAATTATCAATACAAGGTGTAATAACTGCACACTTTAGCTTTTACCTTTATTAGGAAATTATATCATGAATAAATATGAATGCTAGCTAAAGTGATACTGACTGTAATGCAGATATGGTTAATAGAGATATGGAAAAAAAGTACTTTCAACATCATTTATGGTAATTAAGTTCTGAATCTTGTTTGAGGGATGTGTGTGTATTGCTAGCCAATTCAGAATAAAAATAGTGATTAATTATATTTGTTCTTATGGAAATCAATCTCTGATTTATAGATAGCAATGCATTCTCATATGTGGAACATATGTGGGACAAACAAAACCAGGTTTTTTTATTCAGAAGGTTTGAGATGTTGCAGTCTGGATGCAGATATAGGGGATGAAAAGTTGGCTTCTATGGATTGTTTTGTGGCTTTTTTTTTTTTTTTTAAATAGAGTTGAACTACTTTGCCCTTTATGTGACCCAGCCTTTTTGCTCCGATGGAGATCCTGCAGGGGACCAGGTACTGGGGCTGGGCAGGGGTGACTTCATTTGGAATGGATTGCAGGAGCAAGCAATGGTCCTTTTATCTGAGCCAGGAATAAGGAACTAAAATAAAAGGGCTCAGAATCTGACCTTGAGTTTCATGCAATTTTCATTTTTGTTATAGAGTAGAATTATGACTAGTAGTACACAGAAACCTCAAGGGATATGGGCTGTAAAATGCTGAGCAGGGTACTCTTTAGTCATAATGAAAAATGTTTTAAAAATATTTTAAAAAATAAATAACACATAATGCTTAGCTCATGACAGACTTTATAAAAAGTATTTCCACCATTTTGCCATCTAAACTCGAGATTTGGGCGGGGAATTGTTTTCAAAATACCTGATGCCTGTGTAGCACGGGGAGAGGAGGGAGCAGCTGGACAGACAGCACAAATACGTCAGCTTTAGGAACCCAGGGTAAAAATGTTAGGGAGCAGTGCAGTGCTGCCCTCCGAGAAGCCCGAGTTTGCTTTGAAACCACAAATGGTACGGCTGGGGGGGTGGGACACGACTCCCCTGAGGCTTATATTCTCTGCTGCTTCTGGTTAATGGGGCTAGCCAGCAGTAACTGGAAGGAGCTTGTGCGGTACTGCACTTGCTCCACATCCCTTTGACATCTTTCTGTTGAATGGGTTAAGAATTAATTCAAGCCCTAGTAAGCTAGCCAGACAAATTCGCAGGAGGTGGAACGCTGTAGAAGCGTCATACCCCAGATCCCACCGTAAGGTCCGCGGCTAAAGTCTGCTGAAATCCAGACCGGCACTGTGGGCTGTCAGAAGTCACCGCTTCTGCCGGGGGAAGAGCTGGGGGAGGAGAGGAGGTGAAAAGAGAAAAAGGTGTTGCCAATTCTGCAGCTGCAGTTCTGCATTGTTTGTCAAACTCGGTATTTTTCTGAGAACAAGGCGCTTAGATTAAAAAAGAGCCACTGAGCCGTTTTCGGTATGGTTACCTTTGGATTTGATGCACGCAGTTAAATGCCTTTTGTGTGGATGATCACTTTGTACGTTACCTGCCCCCCCNCCGAGCCTTTAACACCACTTTCACTTTTAATCTGCAAACATTCCTTTTCCTGGTCTCACCCCGTGAATACAGGATAAGACAAACAGTTTAGAATTTGCCCAAGAAAAATATCCAGGTCAGGTGGATTAGAAAAAGATGGGGTTGCCAGATACCCAGGAACAGGTGTTTTGTTGGGTGTTTTCCACTGTCTGCCAGAAAATCCACAATATAAACATTTAATAATCTAGGGAAGGCAAAGGTGTCCGGGAAGAGGTGATGGTGGGCAAGGCAATACTGTGTCTTTAATTTTCTTCTCTGAAGGAAGAAAGTCTGCATAGCAATGACAGGATCACTTGTTCATGCCTTTAATGTGTGATCTGTTTTCTCCAGTGGAGGGCACTCAGTGTATCACAAACTAGAACATTAGCACCAACAAGCTCCAAAGCATCATCACTCTCTGGAAAGCCTTCTGAATTAGACAAGAGCTGCCTCTCAGCACAGCTACAAAACACTTTAAACCTGACCAGCTAAATGGATAAACCTATCCCGCATAGCTTTTAAACTGGGGTCTTGCACAGCACAGGAGGCCTGCCTGCCTCAGGAACTGGGAAGCTGGAGGATGGATTGCTGTGTCTGGGAATGGCAAAAGGCAGCAGCATGAGAAATGCTAGGTACCGGGAAAGATTTTTTTATTTCTCCCAGAGAAGTTGGTTTACCTTCCTCGGCTGCTATAGCTTTTACTTGCAGATTGCCACTTAACGCTGATGGTTCTCTGATGACTTACACAATGGCTCTCAGAGCTTAGAGTCCCTCCCTACCCCCCCACACACTCCCCCCCATCCTTCGTC
>VYZV01020632.1:45622-75111 GCA_013401275.1 Pandion haliaetus
TTTTTTTTTTTTTTTAAGAGCAGTGATCACATTTGCTTTGGTCATCAGCCTTATGTTTTTGTAAGGAATACTCAGCAAGGATTTCATGGCAAAGGTGTAAGCTTGTCATAACTTGGGGGAATGCAAGAGGAAGGTGATTCCACAGGCAGTGCATTACAAAGAGAAGCCTCTGGGAGGTGATGAGTGAGGAGTATGAGGGGCAGTAGTTGTTAGATAGCCTACTGCCATCATTTTAGGGACAAAGTGGTGTGGTTGTTTTCCCAGTGACTCTGTTTTGGAATATGGTAGGATGGGCATTGTTAATTTAGCTTTCTTAAATCCTTCTGTGCTATGGTTCCTTCTTTGCTTCTCTTTCTCCACCTCTTTGTGGTTATAGATGGACCTTAAATTCTTGCTTGAGTTGTAAACTGAAGGGTGAATCAATCTAATGAATCGCTGTCATAAGCGCTATATTTGTATTGGGAGAGTAAGCAAAGGCTAAGCTGATAGCTCTTTTCCTCAGTGCAGTATATCTGAAAGAAATATGTCAGAAGTGGCTCAGAGGTGAAGTCTTTTAGGCACAGGGCCAGTGAGAGGTTTGAGGAGAAAGTAAATTTTAGAAATGACTTCAGGATTAGGACCAAAGGTAGAAATTTGTGTTTGTTACCATTCAGAGGCTTCGTTAGATTGCATACTTGTTACTGCAAGTATAATGTCACTATATAGAAAGTTGTGCTCTAGCAGTACTAGTGACGTAGCAATAAATGCATAGGGGCAAATTTTCCTGGGCTCAGCACTTGTGAAGTGTGAGATTTCCCCAAATGTCTGGCCGTATTTCCAGAAGAAGTCAGCCAGCTGACTGATCAGCAGCAATTGAAACTCTGGTTGTAAATTTTAAAACGGAGCTGCAGAAGGATGCTGAACACTTCTGAAAGTCTTACTCAGTCCATATTCAGGCGCCGGGGTGAGAGATTAGCTTGTCTGAAATTTGGTCTTGCAATACAGGTGCTGCTGAGACCTTGAAAGTGAATTGCTCTGAGATAATGCAATGGCAAAGCAAGAAGCTGAACCCACATCTCCCAGATTTTCACTTAGGCTTGGGAACTTCCCTAACCACATTTCAGGCATTACATTTGCTCCACTAGGTCTCATCCAGAGGCTGACAGTTAATTGACAGAACTCTGAAATTGCACTGAGGATTCATAGTCTTAAACACAACGTCCAGCCGGGAGGGGAACTGATTGACTAGCAATCCTCCCTGCCTTCTCATCACCTCTTTTTCTACTCCCCTAATTTTGCCACTTTCTAGAAACTTCATGGTTTGAGTTACACACAGTGAGGACTGTTCAAATGGAGAGGATGCTGCATTGTAAAAGCTTTGTATAAGAGAATAAAATACGAGTATCCCTATTATAATTGTTGCTCAGGCCCTGTGAAGGATTTCTGCGTTGCTGGAATTGTGACAGATACAGTTTGCCCTCTCCATCTCTCTTTTCCTTTCTGTCACCTCTTCTTCTGCTTTTGCTCAAACTCTGTGATGTGCTGCCAGTATTTTAAGAAGGAGAAAAAAAAATCGATTTTAGTCCATTATGTAGCTCATGCCAGGAGGGAGAACACTAACAGAAATAGCGAAGAAATCTGTTGAACCTCTTCATTTGGTTTTTTTTTCCTTTTAAACACACACCAAAAAAGTCTTTTTTAAAAAGCCCCATGCTCTAAAAGGGGCAAACAATCTTATTAGTAAGTGTCCCGCTGCCAGAAATGTTCCTTAAACTCTCCTCCAGAATAATAGAGTTGACCTGATTCTTGATGTTAAGACTGTTACCTAAACTACACGGGCTGGTAGAGCACAGAGCTATCGGAGCTGGTCTGGGTGCTGGAAATGTCCAGAGCTGTGTACGTGCTGGTTTACTCTGCTTCTTGACAGTGATGCTCCCAGGCACATACTCCTTTTGGCAGCCAATCTGCCCCTGGTAAAAGAGACATATACATTTCAAAGCCTTCGGGGCTGCAGTTCAGGTCTCAGCTGTGCAAGTGTGTGACTTCCATTGAGCTAGTCTACCTGTTAACGTTCAGGAGATGGCATGCTTTTCTAGCAGGAGCTGCTTGGCTTACAGGAGTGTGCAGCCCTCTATCATGCTATCCATGTCGTAAACATTTTGACACGCAAAATTCCTGTGTGATTTGTGTTTATAGCACTACTAACATCCTGGTATTTGGTCATTTCAAGCCAGGTATTTTAGGACTGAACACAGATGGGCGGCAGCAGTAAACATTTTTGACACTAATCAGCTTTTATCACATCTGCCTGTTTTGCAGCCAAATAAGCTTAGATTGCTCGTAGATCTCTCCATCTACACAAAAAGATGACTGGATCAATTCTGAGGGATTTCCTGGGAGTTGTTGTCTCTGTTCCTAGCTGCAAAATTCCAACTTTGCTAGAAGCCAGAGTATGCGATGAAGGGATGGCACGGGAGGGTGTTACTTTATGGGACTATTGGCTTCTTGGGCTAATGAATTTGTTTTGTCTTTGCCCTTTTAAGTCACAAGGGAATAGAAAGCTCTTCCTGGTAGATACAACAGTCATACTGTTGTCATGGGCACTTGAATGGGAATTGTTCCACCTGCAAGGATGAGGAAGGCAAGAAAGTCCAGAAAATGCAGATCATCTGTAATCTGTCACCATCTGGGGTATATTCTAGCTACAGCAAAATCTCCTCCATTGTTTCTTAGTTCAAGTATAGATTGATACATGCAAGCCATTTGAAAAATTCTTTTTGTGGTTCTTTCACAATCCTATGCAACAGTTCTTTGCTATGAAGGTTCCCTTTTTTTTTTTTTTCTGTTCTTTCACCATCACCATTCAGTTTCCTCTGAAATATGCAACAATAAAAAGAAAAAGAATATTTCTGGTTTTAGCCTGTGGGGAAAACTAGCATGATCAGTTTGTTTATGACCAAAGGTGAACCGTTGATGTTGTGTGCTTGTATATGGGGCATGTGTTTTCTTTATGTGAGGACCTAAATGGGAAAGCCTGACCTTAATCCTGATTTGATACTGAATTTTTTAAGTTCTTTTGTCATATATAAGTATATTGTCTTTTCTGTCTGAACATTTCAACGGCATTGCAAAAGTGTTACATCAGGAGAAAAATTAGATGATTGTTAAGTCACTTTGTATTAAATGTATTGTGGGAATGTGGCATGTTCTTCGTCGCAACAGGCAGAGCTTAGTAATGATGTAGTGTACAAAGATCTTTTGATACATTCAGCATTGGGTGTGTGCACAATGCTTCCAACTGCATACTGATATAAATATACATTGTAGAAAAAGCAATCTCGATCCCCAATTTTTGACAGACAATGAAAGAACCAGTTTTAAAGCAGGAGGTTCTTTATTTTTTTCTGTATAAACTCTGGTCAAGATTTTTTTTCTTGTATGGAAGAAGTAGGCTTTTCCTGTATCTTACTGGTATTTTAATCTAATTAAGAAGCAGGCAATAGAAAGTGAAAGAAGGAAAGCTCAATGTAATGGTAGTATTATTACTCTGGGTAGCAGCTGACAAACCCCAAGTTTAATCACCATATGAAAATACTGAAGGAATCATTTTGTGCCTGGGAAAATAGGACACAGCAGGTAATCTAAACAAGTGGGGCATAGAAAGAGGAAATGGAGACATGAAGAGTGATTTACTTGCAGGAGGTGAGTTGACCAGTGAGTACTGCAATCCAGGTTTCAAGAAACCCTTGACAATATTCTGTTTATTGGATGACTCCAACTCTCAGTCTTGTGCAGCGAAAAGGCCATCCCGTGTTCTGTGATTGCACTGTGCGCACGTTAAAACTCACTCCTGGGCATCTGGTCAAGGAAAGACCTATTTGGCACTGAGTACAAGCGTCAAGTTCTCCATAGGAAGGTCAGTCTCATCTTGGTGTCTTGCACTCTCATACACCCCAACTCAATTTTTTTCCAGACTTTTCCAATGCATAGAGTATCTTTGATGAATCGACTCGAGTTGTGTGGTTTTGCTCATTTTCAAACTCAGTTCTCATTAAAAATCAGCTTCTCCTTCTGTGTGATGGCCTCTGAAACCCCAGATGATTCTTCACTGCTCTCATCTTTCACTAACACATCCATTTGGATTATCTTTGTGCCGTGATGGATGCTCTAAAAGGAACCAACAAGGCCATCATATTCTTGCCCTGGTTCAACTAGCATTTGTTAATGTTCTAAATCATCTTGGGCCTGAAATGTGCTACTTCTTAAATTTAGAACGATGTGATTGCCTGAAGCCTCTCCGTGTGTTAATTAAATCATCATAATTGTGGTTTCTTGAGACTGACAGGTTATAAATAGTTTTTCTTTCCCCCCTTCTGCAGTAATTTGGTATGAACGACAGGCAAAACAGCTATTGTTTAAACTGTACATCTGACACTGTCCCCATTCAGACTCCATTTCTCTGCTATTATTTGATTGTCCTGAAATAATTGACAGTGTCATTCTTAAAGGCTAGTTAATTACCACGTACTTCTCACATTATGTGAAGATGAGAGAAATGATTTTTCTGGGTCATCATTATCCATTTAATTTAACAGGATGTGTATTTAGGAGTACTGAAGGTCAGGGCAGATGTTCACTGTCTGTGTGTATACACATACACAAACATATGTCAGAACACACAGAACAAGTCCGAAGACTAATACATTTTAGTAGTAATTTTATTTCCATCTATGATATCATGTCTCTTCCAAGATTTTGTGGAAATAGAAGCCTCGGTGTTTTTAACATCGTTTTCCTCTTGCTCCCATGTGGTAGGCCTTCACCTGGGAAGGTGTGCAATTGCTGTGCTGTAACTGGCAAAGGGCAGAACAACTAAATAAGGTTACACATTGTTTGGAAACAAACTCTGATAACAGTTCTTTTCATTCTTAGTACCGAGAAGGAAAAAAATGCTACAAATACTGAAGTTGACCACGAATTTGTACAAAACTCTCTACTCAACGGTTGATCTTCCCTTGCTTTAGAGCAGCTCTGTCCCATGTGTGTGAGAATGAGGTAGAAATGATGTTAGTGGGAACACCCTCAGGCTTGCATTATGCATAATCCCCATTAGGCAAGTACGCATTGCTCCCCTTTAATGTAGGTCTGCATGCTGTTTACAGCTCTCATTTGTGGACGAACCTAAGGCTAGATCTTCATCTGCTACTCTGGATCCTCCTCACTCTTCCAATTATACAAAGAAACTGTACCACTTGGACTCTTGAGTGTAGAGATGTGTCATGCTGACTGGCATAATTCAGAGTTAAATAAGATTCAAGAATATATAGGAGAGAGCTTCTATGCGGGAAGCTCAACCTTTCTTTTGAAGACTGGAGGATGTCCTTCCTCCCTGTGAATTTGGAAAGCAAGGTGATCCACCAGTCAGCTCTGGCTGGGGGCCACAAGATTTAGGAACCGTTCTAAACTCTGCTGTTAATTTATTGTCTGAGCTGGGAGAGATCATTTCATTGCAAACTGTCAGACTGTCAAAAGAAAAAAGGAAAGCGAGGTCTCGTTGACTTTCATTAGAATTTGAGCATTGAAACCAATCCTTAAATCTTTGAAAATTTCTCCTCTCTCGTAGTCTTTGCCCTCCCATCTACTTACACGGAAGGTCAGCTGGGGAGGATTGCCTTTCGCTCTCTTCCTACATGGTGGCTAACAGAATATGGTTGGGGCTTTAGCTGCTACTTTAGCATGAAAGCAAAAAGTATTGTCAAGAGCCTTAAGGGACTCCTACTGAGTCTGTTTTGTTCCTAGCATAAAAGCCAGTCTGAAGTGGTCTGCTTTGTCTTGGTGTGGTATTAGTACATGCCTATTTAGTTCTTTTAAAATGTCTATATTATATTCAGATGCAACAGAGACTTACTTACAGCTTCTCAGGTGCTCCCTTCTCCCAGTAGTTTTCTGCAGCGCAGTGAAATTGCATGATTTTAATGTAGATTTCTGATCCATTTCTTCCCCAGCATTCTCATTTTCTTTCTCAGAGCCTCTAAATCATATGTTAGGCTTCTGGCTTAAAAAGCCCCGTCAATGTCACATGCAAAGTGAAGTGGGGAAATGAAGGCAGTTTGTGTGGTTTTGCAGTTGGAACACAAATTGTACAAATCAAAAAAGGAAACAACCCACTGGCGATTTTGAATTATTAGAAATTGTTATTTGAAAACAAAATCTATGGGTATTTTCTTTGGTGCCTTTTCTTTGTTGAATACATTAAGTGTCCCAGTGTGCATGAAGCTTCGACAATCTGAGGAACTGATTAACCTTTTTCTATTTATGATTAGCTCCAAACATTTATTATATTAGCTTTTGAGATCAGGGTCTAGCCTTCTTTGTTTTTCTGTTATAGACAAGGGACTAGAATTAATGTTGCTTCAGTGGGTTTTCCACATAGGTTATAAGTTAAAGGTAGGCGTAACATTTTGTATTTCGCTACCTCTCATGTCTAATGAAGATTGGAGGGGGATATTTTACCCTGATACGCATAAAATATTTAAGTGGAGAGGAGGCAGTTAGCATCTGCTTTGCCTTCTTGTATATCACAAAACTTCACATAGTTACACTGCTTATAAAACCAATAGTTTATTTTGACTAAAAAGTGCCTCTTTGAGCGAGTTGCTTGAGGACTGGAAGAGAAAACTCCACCTCTCCGATAATTTGTTCCAAAGGTTAATAACCTTCACAGTGAAAAATAACTTGTCCAGCTGTTAAAATCATTCCTTTCTCCACAATGACATTAAGCTAATCTGCAAGGACGACGTATCTGAGATTTCATGTGTGGCTGAGGATATGTGTCTGTTATCCAGCTCAGTGAAGAGCGGTTACAAACAAAACCATAGAAAATCATGTGGAGGCTTGCACACTGACATAGGCCCGCTCCTAGCTTTCAAGAAAATTACATTTTAATTGAACCTCTCCTTCTGCTGTTCCTTTCGCCCTGTTTTTCACTAGGTCTCCAGCTGCTGATCTCTAACTTGTGGTCCTGCCTTGCTCTGTGCTGGAGTCCTCCACTGGTCCGTCGTGCAGGGACTCACTGTTCCTACATGCCGAGACCTAGAGGTGAAAAACAGAGACCTCTTACGAGATAGATTGAAGTCTGTGACAAGCTCCACATTTATTTCAATGGAACAATGATAACAATCTCAATGTAATGGCATTAAAAATGCTAGTGGTTTCTCATACTACGAAATGCCATTTAAGGCACACGGCTGGAGCAGTGTAATTAAAGTTCGCATTAGCTTGGAAGTCACTAAAAGACTTGTGCATGCAAAAGTCACTGTTTGTAAACAAAGCTCAATATTCTGTTCCTATGCAAGTTTGGTGTGAATTCTGAAAGCGGCGTTTCCTTCATTATTCAGTGTAATGTAACAAGTTGTTATATAACTGCCGTCCAGCTCTAAAGAGCCTTTTTAGCCTGCTTGCCTTCAAACAGCTGAAGAAAAGGCTCCTTCGCCCCTTCCACCCCCCAAATGTGGTGGGTTGCTGGCCTCAACTACATGGAATTTTATTGTTTTGGTTTTAACGAACTGCTACGATGGGGATATGGTTGCTAATGATTTGTTCAGTTAGCTCTGTACCCATAAAAGAACAGGCTCTTGAAGGGTAGGTATTATTCCAGAGTAAGTATATTCAAGAGCTTCTGTAAATACAGGATTTTGGTAATTGAGCTGAGGAAAAAATGAAGGCATTTGTCAAAGATCCCAAGTCCGTCTTGTTCTACAGAATTAACAAATGTTCTGGTTATAGGTAATAAATTAAAAATCATTGTTGAGTCCAGGCATTGTACCAGTTTTACTTCTGGCATTAATTTGGCATGATAAACTCCTGAAGATGGATTCAAAGTTGATGTCAGTAGAGTGTGGTAATTTACAAAACACTTACCAGAGCTAGCACAGCTCTCAGTTGCTTCAGCAGTCAAGAATAACTGAAATGCCATGCAGGACCAAGCTCCATTAAAAACCATCTTGTAGTACTTCTTCTGAGCAGCTTCTGTGCCCAGATCTTTCTCCCTGTCTCAATTCATCACACTGTTCTCTGCTTAAAACACGCATCTTTCCACCTTCTACCTAGCTCTCAGCATTGCCTAAATTATACCTTAAGCATTGTGTGATACTTTGCAGTGGTAGATTTCTGTCTTGATTTGGAAAGTCAGACTTGGCACCCAGCTTATTTGGGCATCTTTTAACTTATTTTACTGTTTACAGTTCCTGTAACCTTCGTAGGATTTCTGTTACTTTTTCATTAACCATTCCTCTACTTTTGAAGAGCTACAGACAAAGAATTTGCGTGATGTATCGGATTATTTACATATATATCCCTTGGATTGTATGCGTCTGAGTGGATATATTATACTTAGTGGCTTAATTTTTAGGTACTTACTTATTTTTTTTCCTTCTGTGCAACTCCCACAGTGTTTCCGACATAATTGATCACAATGTCTCATCATTTAAAAAACTGGCAGTTTGAGGGGAAAGTGGCAGTTGCCATCTTCTGGAAGCAGATGCCATCGATACAGTTCATGACCTTCCTTCATCAGCCGCGATAGAGCCAGTAGGCGTATTGTAGCAACACTACGCTAAGTATCTCTCCTATACATCACCCACTCATTTAGGTCAGCTGTGTGGAGTGTGCGCAATTTTGGAGCACAGACCTGTTTGCTGGGAAGCCTACAATTAAAACGGATCCCCATAGTGCAAGTCTACTGACCGTGTAAATCATAATCAAGTAATTGGGTCTTGTGACAGCAGAATGCAGCCGAGTGGCTGAAGCGAGAGCGGGCAAGGGGGAGCGAGCGGGGTGGAAGGGGCTGTGGAAGGCTGCAGCCTTAGCGCTGCGCTGCGGAGGGTCGAGGGATGGGGATGGAGCAGAGGTCAGCGGTTAAATACTGAGCGTGATCCCCTATGCTCTCCTTCACTTCCAAAGTGTTGCAAGGGAAGAGGATGTTAGTCTTCTTTATACAACAGGTAAGACCCTGAATTTGCACATACTGGATTTTGTTCAGCCTTTGCCACTGGACTGCCGATGAATTTTGGGCATACAAATTCAGGTCCCTCGTGCTTCCCTTTCGGCATCTCTAAAATGAGATGGATAAGGCTTATGTTCTCTTCCTAGGTGCTTGCAGGTCTGTATAAATGTTGAGAATTGCATTTCAAGTTTTATTTTCTTAAATTTTTATCATTACTTTAATTGCACGTCATACCCTGGACAGTAGAAGAAGTAGGGAGAAAATTATTGCAGGACAACAAAAAGACAGTTTTCGTGAACATTTTTTTTCCAGAAACATCTTGGGGTTTTTATATCCTCATTAAAACTTGAACCTGCAAAACTGAAAGTATTTGTTTTCAGGAAAAAAACCACCCAGCCAGCCATATCCCTAGAATTTTCTTCTTTTTTTTTTTAAGTACTTGCCTCTGAAGTTTTATCATGAACGGATGCTTCCTAGGGATGCTTTCTGAATAGAAAATGCTTTTTTCACCTAAAATCACTGACAACTTTAGTCAGGGCTGCTAAAGGTGGGAGTTAAATATGATGACTTCTTTCTACCTCTTCATTACAGCAGTAGATAGAATTCCTGTTCATGGTCAAGATCCTACTTTATGAGGTATCTTACAGTCACAGAACGTTACTATAAAATAAATCTTTACCTGAAAGGTCTTACAATCCGTCTTTTAGTTCTAGATGTAACAGCATGTTAGATCACAACTAAGCAGAAATACCAGGACCTGAAAGGAAAAAATATTATTCCCTTTGAAAATGTGTCAGGTGAAAAAATGGAAATGATTTTTCATTCCTAGCAAGGGTTAACTCCCTTCAGCAGGGTGATTTGCAGAGCAGTTTTAATCTTGCCTGCTCTTTCAAAAAAAATAGAAAAAGCCTTTGAATGATTTAACTATTTCATGTTCACTGTCTTAAGTAATGATGAAATATTAATCAAAACTAGCAGCATACAACTGAATTCAGCTTAAAGGAAATAAGGAGACTTTTCTCTCTTTTCATTCCCTTATATGTATGTATGTATAAAACAGCAGTATCTTCATTTATAATCTGGAGTTGTCCTATTTCCTATTCATTTAATGGCATTACTTTTAGCGGCAAGGTGGTTACGTGAGGTAAGTTCTGTGCCCTCGGCAGTCCCTGCACAGACCCCTGCTGCGACAGCGGCAGCGCCTCCGCAGCACCTCTGACCGCAGGCCAACAGTTTAGGGAAGGGAAGGGGAGAGAGATGGATGGTAAAAGCAGGCTCGGTCAAATAGTGCTCCTTTCTATGTTGAAGCACCTTTCTCAAGCAGGCAGAGCTTTTCTGGTGTCTTGATTAGTAAAGGCACAGACCCAAGGCTTGAAAGCATCACTGATAAATCTTAGCACTGGGGTTAAAGCAGGGTGTTAACAGCTGGAGATATTTTACGCTATATATGCTGGGGGGTGGGGGGGATGTACATGCATCTCTTAACAAAAAGCGGCAGAAGAGAAATCTGATGTGCCCCTTAAATATATGGCTATTCTGAATGTCTAATTCACGATCAGGAATGTAATAAAAGCAATTCTTTAAGGCAAACAGTTTGTCAAGGTGACAAATCTGGCATTGAGGTTTATTATTTTGCACATAAAGTATCTTCTTAAGAATGAAGGTGTCCTAGCGATGTCACAAGTATTGCTCTGGCCTTCAAATATTGATCCAGCAATCAAATATTCAGGTGATGGGCACAGTAGAACTTCCTTCAGAGATGGATGAAGAAGAGGAAGAAACCAAAGTGATGTTCACTGAAATTTCTACAAGTCCACAGGAGGCAGTGAGAAGAGTGCCAGTGGGTTACAGGCACAGCTATATTACCTTGTAATTCAAGAAATAATATTGTCCGGGGACTCTGGCAGCGTTGGGATACAGCACAAATGATTACTTGTGAGAAAGCATAAGCAAAGGAAGTAAGGAGGTAAAATCTGTGCTTGAAGAAGGTGACCGTACTGACCACGGGCTCACACTGGCCACAGGGTCTCTATGTCAGAGTGTTAAAAATGAGAACAGCCATACAAAAATGAACTGAAAACATAGGGCAGATTGTAAGCAGGCAGTAAGTGGAGGGGACTGGAGAGACTTCCAGCAACATTCAGAGATTTGAGTAGTGTTGTAAATAGTTAGTAAATACATAGTACAATTAGACTCTTGTCTCTGTTCAAGTAGAGATTTTTTCATTTGTTTGCTTAGTTCTACCTACAGAATTTTTAGTAGCAAGATTCTGTAGAAGCTTCTTAATGGTTCTACTTGCCTATAGTAGTAAAAGAATACACATTTCTTAAAGTATTTCATACACATTTCTTAATACCTTGTGATAGGATTTCATGGCTTAAGTGCAAAGTTTTGTCACCTGTGGAAAAGACTAGCACGTAATGGCCTATTTGTATATGTTTGGGTTTTGTCCTTTGAACTTCTAGGCAAACATTTTGCAAACCTGGCTGTTTTGTAGGACGGTCATGCATGTTACCCTGTAGATGTGCAAAGCGTGCTGGTTTGCATACAGGTATTTGTGGGAGTGTAAATGTAGATGCAGAAAATATCTGGGCCAGCTTTATATTTTCAGAACATACAACATGGCTTTTCAAAATGATTTTCATCCTTTTACTAGCTTTTATTTCCAAAGCTAATGCTCTCGTGGAATGTTGTGATAGGAAATAACTTTGGTGACGTTTTCGAAGAGCTTTTATTGTGATGTGCACAAATGGTTTATACCTGTTGTGGAGAGCTGAGGAACAGAGAGGAAAAGTGACCTGAAGACCAGTTTTAAAGTGTGTTCCATTTAAGAACTGCAATCAGTGGGTTTCCTGCCTGGTCCTCCAGCCTCTAAACCATGTTTCTTAATAGCATAATAGCGGTAATGTTTAAGTTTTGTGTGCTTATTATCAAGGACGTGAAGTTAAATTAGCACATTAATATGTTCTTTCAGTGACATACTTGAAATTACACTGCTAAATTCCTGTTTGGTTACACCAGGGCCTCTTCGCCAACAAACACTCTAGAAAAAAATAAAAAAAGTAATAAAACCAAAGGAAAATATGTTTCAGCTGGGAAAAAAAACCCTAACCTTTTCCCTTTAGGGTTTTTTTTGGGTTATTTTTAATACATTGTTTTTACAGTTCACCTCTGTTGGTTGTTAATTTGAATCTCCACTGGGTGGGCAAGTAAGACAGGGTATGGGTTGGCCACATTTCAAACTTAATATAGCAATTAATTAGTCGCTATGTGTACATTTTGTAAGAGGTTTAAAAAGTACTAGTTAATCATTGATGAATTTTAAAACAGGATAAGCACATAAATAAGAGGGCACATGTGATTTCTGATAATTTCTTACAGTGTGTATTAATTATTTATTAATTCTTGATAAGCTATTTACAAATGCATGCCAGATCTGAAACATACTCAAATGAGCTGTAGTCATAAAGCAAATAAAAACCTCAGAAAACTAATGTTTACTTCACAGAAACAGCAATTCCCTGATTCAGGGAAATTAGGTTGAAATATTCAGTGAACAAAACATAGTTTATAATTGTTCATATTTGATGCTGAGATTAAAAGTAGCTAGTTGGCCAGTTCCCGGTCTGGAAGACGGCGTTTTAAAAAGTCAGCTCTGTTCTAGACATCTCATTTTGGATATTCTACACAATTCAGGACTTTTTAAACACAGGAGTTGCATGGTTTGAATGACCTTGAAGTCACAAGGCTCGCTACCTCACCCCTTGGCATGGAAACAGACGTGCCTTGCTCCAGGTTATTAAGTGACACTGCTTTGGGGCACCTTCATACCAAAGAGACTTTGGTTCCAGCGAAGGTTCCAAGTCATCCAGGGGCAGACAGATGGGAGCGAGGACTCAGGCTGGCCAAAGGCTCATGCTGATGCAGAACATACCGAAGGACACGGAAGATGTAAGTGACTTGTGAAAACGTTTGCCTGCATGTTTCATATTGTGCTTTGCATACAACCACGATGGAGGTCTAGTTTACTGCCTAAACCAGAGCAAGACAGATTTGTGTGGAAAATACAAGTCTTGCAATGAGACTTGATTTCCCTGCAATTAGGAAAGCTCTGGAAGCGTTAGAGCTTGAAACCACAAAACCAGCGCACCTGCAAGACCGTCGTTCCTGCCCAAATAGAAGAAACACTATGTGGTGTTTTCTTCGGTGACAGAAACGATTCAAGTGAAGTAGCTGCTGCCAAAAATGCCCCACTTGTGAGTAGCTGTGTTTATAGAAGAGCAAAGTGCGTGGTGTTGTGTGTGTCGGTTATGTATGGATATGGTACTTACAGAGAACATGCACAATTTGTTCTTTGAATTCCAGAGTCTTTACAGACCTTTCAAAAATAGGAAAAGAATAAATCAGCTTTTCTCTCGGCTTATGTTTACTGAATCAATATTTATATGTTGTGATCTCATTGAAAGCCGGTGCTGATGGCTAGTGTTCCCTGTGCATCAGGCTGTGGCTTTGTTTCAGAGCGCTGCAATATTCTTTTTCTTTCAGGTAGGCACTTTAATATTTTTCCTCTCTCCTTGCGTTGATTGCTAATTATGTGGATGCAAGGTTTGCTTTGTTTCCTTTTAAAAGTGTTTGCTTGGGACTATTTCATCATCATCTTTGAATCAGACAACAGCATGAATATCAAACAGAGCGCTGTTAGGAGCTTTGCTTGCCACCTGTCTCCTGCCCAATGAGTCAGTTCTGGATGGTTTTTTTTATTTCAACTTCTTCATCCATTTGATGTTTTATATGTTTTATCATCTGAAGCATTTCTTTCTTCCTTTCCCCACCTTTTTTTATTTGGCATGCCTTTTTACTTACCTCTGATTTCTTCAGGGAAGGTCCTTGAACTTGCCACATTTCTTTACAGTAAGGATCCTTAGAAAAGACTGCTGCTGCTCTATTGCTGTCCATTTTTTTCTTTTTTTAAAGGCAGTTTGAAGTGATATTATTTCCTCCTCGTGTTTTACAAGGCTATCTTAAATTTTCTAGCAAAAAATCACTTTATCCATGAAAAGTTTGATCATGATTTTCCTCCCATTCTTGCTTTTCATAGCAATAATTTATATTTATTGTAGTGTAGCATCATAGAGGCTCTGCTGAGTTTGACCCCCTATTCCAGATGCTGTATATGCTCCCAGACTGTCTCTGCTGCAGTGAACTGGCTGTCTAAACAGCCTGTAAAAATACTTACAAATTGTCCCTCAATTTTATTAAGTGCGGGTCTGCACAGGCAAGTGGAGACAAAGCTGAGCTCACTCCATGTGCTCCAAGCTAGCGTGACACGGGGCAGTTCTAGACCAATTAAAATTATTGCTATGTTAGTGTGACCTTGTATCTGAGCTCAGGCACAGTGTGCTCTGGGCTCAAATGCCTTCTTGCATCACCAGGGTAGAATGAAACGGACTGTTCATTCTCATTGCTATTTTCTCCCTCCCTCCTTTCACCGTTCAAGTTCCTGCTCAGGTTATACACCATATACAAAGCATTGTTTTGGCAATAGGTAGGTTTACCGCTCTGTTCCCAACTAGAGACCCACCATGCAATGAGATGTGGTATTTGTCTCATAGCCAGACACGTCCCCTGTCTGCAGAGTATCTCATTCCTTTTGTTTCTTAGTCTAGTGACTAGGCTATAAGGTTTCTGTGTCTTTCTACAACTTTTTCCTCTTGTGCTATTAACCAGCCCCTTGGCCTATAAATTTGATTTTCATAATCTCCTCTCTCATGTACAGAATCCTAGTGGAGCCAAAATACTGTGTAATGGCTTTAACCATGTAGATAGACAACAGGATCAGGGCTTACCAGGTTTAAACTAAGTTTTCTCTTTCAGCCATCCCGATGCCCAGTATCTCTAGTCTGATTCCCATTTTAGAACCCACATTGTACAAAATTTACCTGAAAATAACTTTGTTCTCTAGAATATAATCTCTTCCAGGACATTTACAGAGCCACACTGAGAAGTGTTGCTGTCTTCCTTCAGAAGCTTTTGAGAAATTCAAATTTACCACAGCTCTGTTTAGCACACCATTCGTATTCATTATCCTAACAGTACGGTTTCTGCCTTTGTCAGGAGGGATCCATTTAGCAGACAGTTGAGATAATGTCTGGGAGTGTTTGGAGTATCCAGTCCGGTGGGCATCTGGGGTAGGTGTGAAACGCCATCGGGTCTGGCCGGTCTTCTTCGGACCTTCCCTTAACCACAGGGATGACTGAAGGCTTCAGACCGCCCCTGACTCCCGTTAATTAACACACACAAGTGTGCCTAGGGCTTCACTGACCGTTGCCTTTGGTGCAAAGCCAGGTCTCTCCTGCCCAGCCATTCCGTCGGGCACCCGTGCAGCAGGGCGTGCAGGAGAATCCTCTGAATGAGCACACGGCGGTGGCAAGTGCAATAGGCCAATTAGGAGATTATCTGCATACTCCCAAGATCTGAGGAGTGAGCTACTCGGGAGAGACGTGCTCTTCCCCTTCATTTGAACTGCTTTAGAACAGGCTTGTCACGGAATTGTAGTTTCACGTATGTGTGCAATAGCAGAAATGGGACACAAGAAGTATTTATGGAAACAAAGCCTGGAAATGAAAATTGGGGTGTGCCGTTCCTCCGTTCCAAAATTACAGAAGGACCTTGAAAACCTCGTTATAATGCTGGTAGGGAGTACTAGTGTGCGCTGACCCATTTTGGCCACACCGTTTGTGTGGTGCTGAGCGTTGTACGATCAACTCTTGAAATAGTCACCGCAGCACAGAAAAATAGCTTAACAGGAACGAAGTATCAGGCAGAGAAGAACAGTATCGGTTTTAATTGTTGATGACCTCCTGCAATATGTTGTCATCACTGCTTTCTAGTAAAAACTGTAGGATTTGAGAGAATGCAGAGCCTGGTGGAAAACATTCGGCCTCTTTTCATAAGTGTGTGTCAGGGTAATCCGCTCCCCACCTAAGATGGGCTTGCAGGCACAGCTGTGTGTGTAACGCACAGGATAGGGTACGGGGGGGTGATAAAACAGTTTATCGGCAGGACTGTTTAGCCCAGCTGGAACATCTCTGCCACAGCGGCACCCGGGCTGCTTTAAGTGACATGGCAGGACAGTACTCTGGACTAGGTAAACGTGGGGGGAAGGATAGGTGCTGAGTACATCTCTGCGAATGGAATCTGAAAGACAGGAGACTCTGCCACTAGGCAGTCTGTATCAGATCTTACCTCCAATTTGTCAGTTTAAATCCAGCTACATTAACTACAGATGGAAAGAGGCAATGCTCTGTAGTGTTCTGGCCTACGTGGAGAGCGCTTACTAATTCTCAGGCGGTTTCTTAAAGGGTGAACGGAAACATTTTTCCGTGTTTGTTTTGCACCCAGAACGCTGGGTTCCTGATCCACGGGATCACAACAACAAAAAGAAATCATACTTGCAGAAATAATCCAGTGCAGAAGCAGCACTTTAGCAGCTTTGACAGACATACCAGGAATTAGAGACACAATTATTCCTTCCACCTGAGGTTTGAAACGCCCTGTGGAGGGGATGGCACAGCTGTTGTACCTGTCTGGTGGCTACAGAGAGGACTCCTGTCTCTAGAGCTGACAATCTGGAACACTAAATTCCCCCACACAAAGAATCCATCTGCTTCAGTAATGCACATCCCAACCGTGTATGCAGTTTATTTCAATCTCTACTAAATTACATGCAAATGAATAAACAAAATAATACAGCCTGTCCCAAGCTGTTGATATTTATTTCAAAGTATACAAACAGATGATAGCTGTTTTCTCTTAAATACCCTTAATGTCATCAAGAAAGTTGAGAGAAAATCATGTTCCAAAGTCTGCCTGAACTCCCCTCACCGAGGTCTCACCTCTTCTTTCAAACCTAAAAGAAAATAGGAGCTTTCTGGACTAGCTCCAACAGCAAGAGTTGACCCGTTTTCCATCTGTACTTAAAAGAGGAAAAACATGAAACTGGGAAGCAGCATTGTTCCTTTGGAGAGTGCTGCCACGGGGTCTGGGTCCAATTCTCACATCTCATGTCTAAACTAATTGCTTCCTTCCTTGTAGTTCTGTCTTCCCTTTCGCCTTTTGTCAGTTTGGACAATAAACTTCTTTGGGACGGGGCTGTGTGTAACTTTCTGTTCCTACGTCTGCGAGCCTGGGTCTTCACTGGGGCCTCTGAAGGCTAGCGCAATAAAAATAATAATAAATGTGCCCTTTGCACATTAGTCTTTAGCTTTTGCTGCTATTTAGAAAAGCAGGCGGTACATAACCATATGAAAATGTCATTTGCAAACATTTACCTCTCCAGTGCTCACTGCGGTTTCATGCGACGCTTTCTAGAATCACACAGCTAAGAAATAGGAATCATTTTGCGCTCTCGTATGCTGGGACTGCCTGAACAGCATTAGAAAAAGGCACAAGGGAAACCAAACTAACAAGCTCTTGAACAAGGGGGCCATCAAAGTTGTTTAGAGGAGAATTAAGGAGAAAAGAAGAGACGCTTAAAAAGACTTCCTTATCAATATTCCTCTCTTTTTTCTGTCCTCCCATGACTTTTATGGGCCTGAGCTGGTTTTCTTCTTTTTTTTTTTAATTGTGTGATGGGCTTTGGCCTTTCTTCTCCTATGTAATGGCCAATATATTTTAATTGAACAAATCTCATTTTCCTTAATGCTTAATAGAAACATTTAAAGACAATCTAAAAATAAAACTGGTGTTTATGTGGATTTTATATAATTAACATGAATGTTCCCTTGAGTGTTTCAGGAGTTACAATGCATACCTAGTAGGAAGCTGAATCTGGTTTTCAGAATGCTTTGAGACTTGCTTGAAACATCAGAGCTTCCAGGGCTCGGGCCCTGGGTTTGTGTAATAGGTTGTTGCTGGTCCAAGGACATGCTATATGAGCAAGAGATAGCAAAAACTTGGTCTGCCAGTCTACCAGTTGTTTTCTGAGTTCCATGTGGGTTTTATTTGACTTTGTATACAGACTAAATAAACATACTTCTCCCTATGACATACTAAGTCAGCTGCAGCTGGCAGAGGGTTGAACTGAAGTGAGCTGCCTTTTGTGCAAGGGAGACACAAGGACGGACGTTTGTAAGTTGGGCTGTGTGTGGCCTTGCATTAGCCTTTGCGGGAATTTTATCCTTTGAGAATATTAGGGATTAGACCTTCTAGTCACACTGCGGTTAAGATAGCCAGTGTGCCCCCACAGCTCCCGCTGGCCAGTACCAAGGCCTTAATCTCTACCCACGAGAATGCTTTGCGGAGAAGCTTTGGCTTTTACAGCAGGTACTGCTGTCAGTTGGTCTTGTGCCGTTCTGTGTTTGCAGCGTGTAGTGCAGTGACGATGCCTGCAAAGTCTCTAATTCTCCACGACCTTGTTATGCTGGTTTTACTGTTGGTTCTATCGTTGCTGCAGTAGGTAGCACAAGAGGAATTAAGCAAAGGGCATTTTTTTGGTCTCTATATAAAATTCATTCTGTTTATTCTTCTTATTATTATTTTTGTAAAATACTAAACTCAATTGCAGATAGAATAAGCCATCTGGTTCCTGTCACAGCTACTGTATATTACATACATATGGGGAAATTGCTTATTGATTTAGCCAAGTGTGAACAAGTGCTACTAGGAAACCACAAAAGTATTCGTAATACTAATAGATACTATCAGAAGTGACATGCTGCACTTGATTCTTGGCTAGAGGGCATCAACTTTTAACCAAGGATTTAAAAAAAAACAACAGTTATTTCTATATGGATGACTGCACTATTAAAGCTTTAATGAAAAATTTCCTGGAGAAAGAAAGGCAATACACTTAAAGACAATCATGTGTGTATGTTTTATTGACCTTACTGTACTTTATATGCTAGAATTAGGCGCAGCTCCTGCAAAGTCTTTCAAGTTATTTACATCAGCTGAATCATCAAGAGAGTATCAGTGCTGACTGCATACTGTTGTTACAGCATCTGCATGCATATATTTAACCAACTGTTTGCATGACCTGGACGTTATTTTATTAACTGATTTGACAGACGAAACCACTGGAAGAAAGTGGCAACCTCAAAATCGGTGTATTCCTGCAGTGATTAAAGCCTCTCAGTTTTCAACGAACTGTTCTTGTAGAACTGAAGGTCAAAGAATTGCAATACTTTGGGGGAGGAAAATGGGAATAGAGACTAAATTTGAGGAGACTGATTTGTTGTGAGACCATTTCAATTGGAGAATGAAAAATGAATGAAGGTACAGAGTCTGTAAAATGGCCAGATAACAGAAACCCTCTGGTTTTGCTCTGTGGAATTCCGTAGAAATCCACAGCTGTGACCATGACTTCCTGAAGGACTCTTTTCTTTGGAGTTCTATACTTGCAACTTGTTTCTGCATTTATGCTATGACTGCTCATCTCACAGATGTTTATGTGCACTGTATTCTCCCAGCGTTTGTATTTTAGAAACTGTCATCACATCTTGAAGTGACGAACCTGTCTTTTTGTTGCCAGTGTAACTGAGAGGGAAGTAGTACTCACTTACAAACAATAATGGCGTTTTGTCATGGTTTCCAAAAGGTATGTATTTAGGCTTCCTTGAGTGTGAATCATTATTAATAGAATTGCTTAGATATAAATATATTTGTCCACATTTTAACAAAGTTTACAAATAAAAATGCCAAACAAAGATCCAGAAACATCATCTGATCGGATGCCATGATGTACAGTCTTTCATTTCAGCAAGGAGGAATTAGCACAGTGCTAACAGTGTTATCATGCAGCCTTCATCGCCATTTTTAGAAAAGCAGAGATTCTACCAGCTGTGCTGGTTTTTTTCTTACTCATCATCTTGTTTTGCATTGTCTGCTTTTTACTTTAGAATTACCTTCAGCCTTGTCTCTGTTAATGTCGGTGGGACATGTTCTTCATTGTATTTGAAGATGGGTGCTTCTGGCATAAGTGTCCTGAGATACTTTCACAAGGCTGATGTAAGAAACCTACTTATAGATGCTCTGGACTATTCATACTTAATTTAGGAAGCAGGGAACTGTGGTATCATCTGATCTGACTCCTTGCAGAATGAAATCGGTATGCTTGTGTAGGATTCTGTAGTGATTTTGCTCCTAAAATTGTAAGTAATTAAATGGCTAATTAATTTTGTGTTACAATCTCTGATAGAGATTACTAATCTTAGCCTTGCTATATGCGTGTAGAGAAGAAGGAGGACCAAGTTTTCAGCGAAATAGTTTAGGGCTTTTGGGGTCTGCCCAGTTCGCGTCTCTGCTCTCCCACACAATTTCTGTGTGATCTCTAGACGCTCACCGTATCTATTCCCCAGTTGGGGTGGTAGCACTGGCTTTCTTCAAAACGCAGGGCTTTTCTTGAGGGATAGTGGGCAATGCAAGGTTGTGTGCTACCCAGTTAAATGATGCAACTTGATGAAAGAGATTGCAATAGATTGTAATGCCAATATGGCCAAGTATGTATGAATTTATATATGAATTTGTATACGGGCGCTGTGCTAGGCTGTGCTGTCTGTCTTCCTGATTTTTACGAAGTGGAATGTGCTCACAAACAGATCCGAGTGAGGTAAAGGAATTGTTCAAGATAATTGAATCGTTTTGACTCTGAAGTTACTACTGGTGGCCTATGACCTAATAATATCTAAAATGAACAGGGGTATTTGAGCACAGAGCTATTGATCCAGGCTCTTGGCATACACAGATATCTGCACAGATCCTACACTTGACTCAGATTTTTCATACCTGCTTTGCAGCTTAGCGGCTAACCATTCCTGGGAAAGCTTTGATCCTGGAGCACAGTGCAGTAGTCTGAAGGTGGTCATTGCAGCGGCTGTTTTTTTGTTTCTTCTTCCCCCGGCTCAGAACATACTCTGGTCTGAGGTTAGTATTTCTAGCACAGCTCTCCCAAGGACACGTGTGGGTACTGCTGCTTTGCAGTTTCCCCAGCTAGCACCGAGTGAGCTACCCTCAGAACGGGAAGCAGTGTACTAATGGTGTCGTGGCTCTCAAACTGGATCAGCTAGCGTTGCTGAGAAACAGGGATAGTTAGTTAGCCTGCCAACAATGCCATGTTAACATGGTTATATGCCTTTCTGGAGCTGATCTGGGATTTATGCTGGTTGGCTGAGCTTGTTTAGGGGTCTTGAGTAAGTTGCTACACTGCCCAATGTGCTTAATTCTCCAAATGGCAAGCTTGCAATAACAGAACGTGCATAGAGTATGTTAGTGTACCAGGTATCCTAATGAAAGTAAGGGTGACCAAGGGGCACCCAACCTGCAGTACAAGAGGGTAATCAAGAATAACCCTAGGAAAAAAAAACTTGGTTTCATGTCCACAATGTCTGGTCGTCTGACTGAGGGGCTGGGGGTGGGGAAGAAACAAAGTTAGATATGGAAGAGCCTGTTGAGTTGAAGATGCAGGTGTTTGCTGATAATTATATCCTGGTGAGAATGTGATGCAACTTGAATTGTTAAAATAATGTTTTACGTTCACCAATAAATTTTAGCTCAGCTAAGGTGCTACACCACTGAATTAAGCATATAGTGGCTGTGATGCTGTTGAATTAATAGAAGCTGCATCAGTGGCTATAACACATTGATGAAAAATCTAGGGGAAAAAAGAATGCCTTTGCTGCAAACATACGCAAGCACAATTTTCTAAATTTTTAACTTGGCCTTGAAAATGTGCCAACTCATCTCTCTTCAAGCAAGAGCTCCTTAGCCATTACTCATTGTTTGCAGAGTTTAAAGTGAACAGCTCCACAGTAAGTGTGCTAATGCATCCATTAGCTGTCGGTTGGACCAAACTGTCATGTGTTTGCATGTTGGTATCTAAGCTTGGACTCTCAAAGGGAGATATAAAATAGCATAATGTGCCACTCAATTATGTTAGTTTCACATACAATTAAAAAAAAAATACACTGGGATGAGGTTGTGGAGTTAGACTCCCAGAAGAACCCAAATACAGGAGATTAATAGCAACGACTCATCTAAACATAAAATATTTGATTTTCATTTTCACACTGCACTTGATTTAGGAGACATTCATTTTAGCATCTGTCAAGAGTAATGTAGGTACACAAATAGACTGTCAGGAACTGAATGCGATTGCAAGTTGTGTAATGAATCTCCTCTCTGACTTCATAAATGGAGACCAAAACCCTTTATGAAACCATGCTAGATAGTTTGAACAACTAAGCTAAGTGTAACAACTGTCTTTATTAAACATTTCCTTGAGCCATGAATAGTTACTCACATGTGGCAAAGGCACCTGTGAGATGCAGACTCCTCAGTCCCAGAGATTTGAGGTGTGGGATGCTCCTGGACAAGTTCCAGAGGCAAAAGCCAAAGTGCTTGGCCTTTGCAGATGAAAACTGGCATGCATTTTCTGTGGACCTTGCATAAAACGGATGTACACTACATCCTCTTCCATGGATCACTTGCCTAGGGCTCAAAACTATTAAAAAATGCAAATGTTGAAAGTTTTGAAAGCAAGCTAGATGATTTTTGATGAAACTCCTCATGAAAAATAATCCTCTTTTCTTTTAGCATAAAAATGCAGGCGTGCTTGCTTGCATTAGTGTCCTTTGGACTGAGTTTGACAGCTATAATTACCAATATACTGTCTTCCAAATGATAGTGGGCTACTCTGACATTGAAAATTTCCACTACCTTTACTTCTTGTCTCTGTAACTGGGGGAAAAATAAAAGCAATGCACTATCCCCCATGGTTGTTAGGAGCATATTAACCTATGATGTTTATGGATAAGTTACATTTGTCTTGTGTATAGTGGAGATTTTATTAAATTAAAAGCCCTTCTCAATGGTAATGCTGCACTTCCTCAGAGTTCTTTCTTTCTGAGTCCCAGAAGCAGATATTAAAGCTTTTAATATCAAATAGTTTTGGGTTTGGTTTTTTATGTTTCTTCTTTCTGCAGTAATTGAGCAGTAAGTTGATCAGGCTTGGGCAAGTACAGATATATCTAGTGGCTTTTGACTTTTCTAATCTAAGTAATACCAGTATAAGGCAGTATGGCTTCATTACTATCAATATAAGGCAGAATGGCTTCATTACTTCAGTAGCCTGGTTATCAGAGGTACTGAGCATCGACTGTAACACTCTGAAGCCTGTGGAAGCTTCTGGTATTCTGTCAAATCAAGAATCCGTCTGATCTTACCCGATAAGCTTTAGCTGGTGCGATCTCATGTGTGTCAGATAAAGTCACGCCTCTCTTTCAAAGAAGGATCCTTTAAAGTGGCAATAAATCATCTCACTTTTAATCTGCTCAGAAACAAGGGAGCTGTTAGTACTTCCTCCTAGTACCTAATCTGTGCTGTGAGTTTTACTTCCTGACAAAGGATCAGCAGATACCATGTTCAACTGATTGCAGCTCTTTGAAAGAGTGTAGGTGATACTGCTCTGAGTTATGGTAAAAATAATTTAAAACTGAATGCTCCACTTAGTTAATAATAATGCTTAAGCACATTACATCTTCAACAAGCTGTACAAACATTAACTAATCAGTACCCCCAACTAATACATAATACTCCATCACAGTATGTAATTATGTATAACTATTAGAGCTGGAGGAATTATTCGTTGTGAATAAATTACCCAGCAAATTTTGCTTTTTCCCTTACTGTTGTGAATTTGTTTGCAAAATATTCCCAGGTGTTGTGGTTGTAGTTGATCTCACCTTTGCCATAATGACGGTAAAAGGTATCCTTTATATTCTATGTAATCAATTCCTTTAGTCGTTTGATGCTGGTTTGTGACTATTACTTATTTTGTAGCGGCACCTCCAGGCCCGGTTGAATGTAAGACCTCATTGTGCAAGGTGCTGTACATTTATACTCATTGACTTGAACGTGAATTGCTATGCAGAGAAGGAACAAAATGGTGAGAAGGGAAATGGATATAGAGGGAAGGAATGAATGATTGACCCACAATCATGGAGCATGTCGAGTGAATCCATTCTGTGTGATTGTATTGGAATTAAATGCAGGTTTCTTGAAATCCATTCCCTTAGACAATGCCTTTTCTCTTAATTAGGTCATAACAATTTATCGCAATGTCACAGTAGCTGCTTAAGTCCCCCAAAACTCAGTTTTCGTATCTCTAAAATAGGTCAATGTTTACTGTCTTGACATGGGGGTGTTATGAGGCGTGAAGATGGCGGCATTCACACTAAGGCACATTGCTTTTCGAACAGAGGGAACTATTCAGATAGGGCCCCTGCATTTTCCAGGCCCTAAGTTGCTATTATGTGTTGAGATGGCTTGCCTCTGGTTTTACAAGCTGTTTGCAAATAGCCGATGTGGCAACGTGCCTGGATGTCCCAAAGCAGTTCTGCTTACCAGTTTTTGAAGTGCTTTCTTGAGAAGCCTTACCAATTAGCAGTATGCAGTGATCACACACACATATATATATACCAAGAGTGAAGTATAATCTGTCACTACTTCTTTTGCAAATATCTCTGTATTCATATTTGCTGCTTAATTGTTGTTGCTTTCCCAGCATTTTTCAGGGCATGAGTGAGATTGGAAGTGTTTAATCTTAGAAAAGAGATGACTAAGATGAAGCATGATTAAAGTGTGCTCAGTAATGACTGATTTGGAGAATAGTTATTTGGAGCTTCTCTTCTGTCTCACTACTCAAAAATTAGAAGATAGTGAAACTTAAAGATAGGAAACTAAAAAAAAAAAGTATTAAGAAAAACCCACACTTTTTTTCACTGAAAGAAAGAAATCTGTGGAAGTCATTGGCACGAGATGCCCATAGGTTAAGATTTCCTCGCTTTAAAGAGGACTGAACAAGAATAAATAAAAGTGTTATAGGCAATGTTTTAAAAATATGCACAGATAAAAAATTTTGTTCTTCATGCTTGTTTGGTAAATAATTTCTCATCTTCTTGCTGTAGAGTTTGTTGTGGCCTCAGCTGAGCTATCTGCATTTTTATGATGGAGCTGGAAGGCCCTGGCTCTTAAATACTACGGTTGTTCTTTTGTGTTCAGCAAGGTTGTGTCCCTTTACGAAAAATGCTATTGTATATGTATTTCTTATGGGACCTCCTCTCCTGTCTGCCATATTCACACTTTTTGTTAACAGTTGCTCTGATTTTGGTTTGCTGTTCAAAGCTGTACACTAAAAATTACCACTTTAATTTTCTGGGTTGAATGCAGATGGAACAGAAGTCTAAGGCTGATAGATCTGCAGGGAAGTCTCTCATTTCTTCCTCGTCATGTTTTCTACTCTATTTGAAAGAGGAGGAGGTGAAAATACAAATACAGTCCAAATGCAGAATGTTAGTCTGTGAAAGCTCCGGGGATTATTATGGTGGGCATAGCGTCGTTAGGGTAACCACAGTAACTAGGTGGTTTTTTACGTTCTTTACAGTGGGTATCAAAAAAATGCCACTTTCTTGTCAAATGCAGTGAATTTATAAATACCTGCCTGGAATGTACTTTCCAGAATTGTTCCTCATAGATTGACATTGGCTGATTTTAAAGGTGTTCCATTAAAAAAAAGTACAAAAAGATTTTATTGAGAAAATAAAAGGAAGGGCATACATGCCTCAGAAAGAAACGTGTCTGATCTGATTGCAGAATTCATGTTCGCTCCATACAGGTGTAGTTAGCTGTCTGATCTTCAAAGAGTTTCAAAGAAAAAGGCATTGATTAATCCTCAAAGTAGCTCTCATGCTTGAATCTTGCCAAGAAGTAAACTACTCTGTTAAGTGACGATGGGTCAGAAGTCTCTGTGCCTAGGTGGTTTCCCAAGTTAAAGGAATAACATCAGGAATTACACAATTAACAGCCAGGGCATCTTTCAGCCATCACCAATTTCTCTGACGGTTGTGGGTGGAACACGTGCTGTTTGGTGGCCAAAGTGTAGGACTGGACTGCAATGGATGACTGCTGAGGTAGAGGCATCGACTCATGTGCCTTTAGGGAGCAAGAGTCGATGTACTAGAAGCCCCAGCTGAAAATAGTATATCTCATTGTGAGGGGAGTGGGCTCTCTAGAGGGAGATTCCCTGAAAACCCTGAGTGGTACCTGGATAGGTGCTGCCCTGGGTAGTAATGAACGTCATCATGTCGCTGCTCTGCCCCAAAGCATAAGTGAGGCAGGTGAAGAAAAGGTCTGGCTGGCTGCTGTCCTGCATTTCAGTTACAGTTGTTTTGGCATGGTGTGTCTGAAAAAGATGTTCATAAAAGCCTGTTTCCATGACAACCAAAGACTAACAGATGATTGGTCAACTGATAAATTTTAGGATTAAGCACAATTTATAGCCTCTTGCCAAATTTCCCAGGGAACAGGATATTCGAGAAGAACTGAGACCTGTTCCTAGCTTTTCCATAGACTATCTAGACTTGTCTAAATCTGAATTTGCTTCATCTTAGCTTTGTACGCCTTACCGGTTCTTGTAGCTGTCATATCCAGGTGCCTTCTAATTAGTAACTAGAAAAAACCTCCACGTATTCTTATGTACACAAGTATGCATAGGCACGCTTTGTTTCTTCCACTTACAGAAGTAGTCCCAAAATGATCATGGGAGTATTACAAAGGGCTTATTCTGACAAAGCTAAATTAAAGAAATGGATGCTTTTTAATTTCCCTGGCTATGAGATGAGAGTAATTGTGCTTATTTCTTCTTGTACATAGGGAAATTCACTATTATATGCATCTGGCATGGATACTAATGAATGCTACTTGAAAACTTATGCTTTGGATGAAACTTTGTGGTAACACTGAATTTCATGGAAAAAGGGGGCAAAGTTATCATATTTGTGCATTTCTTTTTCTATCCTGTCCTACGCAAATATTAAGTTAATATCTCTCAAAGAGATTAAAATTTGGGATGCCTGTAATTCCTGGATTTAGGGAGTCCTTTGAGTCTAGTTCTCTTCTAATTATTTAACTCATATTAAAAAAATAAAGCTAGCAGTAACAAAATCCAGACTCATTTCTCTCTCCCTATTTACTTTCCCTGCCTTGTTTTGATTATTTAGCTTATACATTACTTGGAAACAGAAAAGTTCTTACTGTGTGAGTGGCACAAAGGGGAGTCCTAATCTTGTTCAGTGACTTACATCTGCCTTAGTTAAAGTGGTGTTTGAGTAATCTTTGCCCATTTTGCTTTTCTTTTTTTTTTTTAATATTTTTTAAGATTTGTTGATTGGTTTGTGTGGCTCTGATCAGCTGAAGTTCAGGAAAAATATGGGATGAATCCAGAGTGGTGTCTCGGTGTCTAAGTTCTGATTGGTTTCAGTGGGATGATGAGAGCCAAATAAATGAGGGTTATTTGCCTGAAGTTGCAGCAGTTCTTTGAAGTCAAGGCTTGTTCCCGAATGAGTGGGCCATCCTTCTTTTCAAGGCACCCATGCAATAAGGAATTTTTAAAAACTTATTACAGTAGGTGAAAGGACAGGCAGCTGAAAGCAGGAAGATCTGTAATTTTATGTTCCTTTTAACAGATACATATATTTTTTGAACAGGATGCTTTGGCACAAGGAAAGATTGCATTCTTTTTCCTAAGAGCACAGTGCTATTGATGTTACTGTTGCATTTCATGTATTGGGTCAAGCTGCGTTTACACCTGGCTTAAAATTGAGCATAGTTGAGAGAATTTTCTTGCATGAGTCAACAAATAGATTTTATTAAGTAGACTGAAGAAATGTATGAGAAATTCCTACTGCATAAGGCTAAAGAAGACACAGCTTAAATGATTTTCTGTGCTTTGAAGGGCACATTTAATCAAGTCCCTCTTCTTTTGGCTTTTAAACTTTCATTTGATGTTTTTTGATTTCTTTAACTATCCTAAAGAACCTTAGTTGATCAAAAGTTCGTAAGAGTAGTCTGTGTTGGCCAAATGGAAATGTAGCTGAACAGCAGCGCTGAAAGGTCATATTAATTAAGGGATGGAACTCAGAAAAGATATCTTAAATCGTTTCAACCTTAGACTCATTGTCATAACAAATTAAGGCATAGCTCTATTTTTCGGTACCAAGCTATCATTTGTGGAAGGTTCACTGTTAACAGGGAGTTGTGAAAATAAGATTCCTTTATTCACTTTGTTATCTTATTGCAGATTATGATTGGGGGATTTCTTAAGGACAGGTTTACAAACCTTGTGTTGAGCACTTGCAAAAAGAGAAAACTGTGTTCTACATGCTAGGTGCCAAGCTCTTGGAATTCAAGCTTCAAGACTCCAGATTTAATTGAGTTTCATAACCTAATTTTGTAATAGCTTAAAATTATTAAGTCACTGTTTTAATTTAATTTTTTTTTTTTTAACATTGAAAAATAAGTCTAGCTAGGGAGAAATCTATACTGGGTCTTGTCTTGCTTCTTCCAATTAGTCTATTACTTGCTGACCCTAAATAGTCTTGTGGGGTTTTTTTTTCTTCCCTCTGGCTCTTTTACACCATGGAATTGATGCAAGAGTTAGAGAGAGGGATACTTCAGTTCCATAGAGTCAGCTTGTAGAGCAGCTTCTATCACCAGATCACTGAGAGTGGATGTTAGAAGTTGGGAGCTGACCACAGAGGACCAAAGGTGGCCAAGATAGCTGTGGCGTGCATGGCCTTTTTCCTGGGATGACCAGGTGTAGCAAAAGTCACCAGCTTGTGTACTCAGAGAAAGCTTATTCATTTCAACAACAAAAAAAAGCCAACACAAGCATCAGAGTTGTGTCTCTTCATTTTTCTTATTAGGCTCATAAAGATGTAAATTAGATGACACCTTTGGGCTTAAGGAGTATTTATAAGCAAGTCTTAATCGGAGGAGTATGCACATTTTCAATGTACTACAACAAGATCTTCAGAAGAGTTTATGTGACTTTGGAGTACAAGACCTCTTATTATAATAATCAAGAATTTTTAGCACTTTTTAATTTCGTTTATCTGCAGTGTATTGACAAATAAGGCAGTCAAGAGTCAATACTTAAGCAAGACTCCCATGTACCTATTAACAGTTACACATAGTAGACTTGCTGCCCTGTGTTTGAGTGGGTGGCTGAATCAGGATCTTGGTTCCAGATAAAAGATCAATTCCTTCAGATTCTTCTTCCATCCTATAAACAGCATTTTTAAAGCTGTCTTGTTCCCTTCGGCTCTCAGAGAGGCCTGGATAATGAAATGCAAGTGCATAAAAACACAGAGTGACAAGTAGGAAAGAAAAAGCAAGTCCAAGAAGATGGCGTGAGAAAAATCTGCCTTGGAAGAGCATCACGCATTGCAGCCTGGTATGGGAGCCCTAATCCGCCCTGCCACACAGAAATGAGGAATTTTGAGGGTTATTAAGCACTGAAGCCTCACAGTGCATGAGCACAAAGTTATTTAGCCCAGGTCTTTGTGTAATTGGGATGCATTTAGAATAAGCACAATGTTCGATGGCCCTCACACTTCTGCCAGCAGCTGTACTGTGGTCTCATCCTAACGCTGTTAGCTAGCAATGTAAAACG
>VYZV01020633.1:1086-12229 GCA_013401275.1 Pandion haliaetus
GGCCGTTGGTGCGCGCGCCGCTGCTGCCCCCTGCCGGGCGCGAGCCGGCGCCGCCTCGGAGGCCTGGCCGAGGAACCCCGCTGAGGGGAAGGGCTCGCCGGGGCAGGGTGGCGGCCCTCGGCCCGCAGGGACGGGGGGAGAGCGGGCCAGAGGCCCCGGGAGGGCTTTTTTGTTGACGGGGGATGTGTCTCCCTGCCTGGGTTAAGGGATGAGCAAGGCCTTCCTCGCCGGCTGTCGGCAGAGAGCTGCTGTGAGGGCAAGCTGTGCCCTCCTTCCTGACGTCCTGGCTCTCTAAGGCCTCCTTGCTGCCCTCGCGGGACATGGCTTGGCTGAGCTCCTGCTGTGGAGCGGGTTGCAGATGCTTTCAGTTACAGAGTGTCTTGCCTGATCGTGCATGTGTATGACTCTATCCCTGCAGCAGTTCCTGCACTACTATCTAGGAGTGGGTCATTTCCTTTTGACTCAGCGGCATCAATCACAGAGTATATTGCTCTGGCTTTTGGCTCAGGTCTTCAGCTGTGAAGACATGCTCTCCTGCTCACACATGGGCTATGGGCAGTTTGGAGACAGTCTTGGGCTTTTGTTTTGCCGGCGTCTTAGCACCCATCAGGCACTAACTTCAGCTAGCAGGGTGCTATTTCCTAGCCTTCTCAGTGGCCATTATGTATCCCCTGCTGATTTAAAGGTGTCATGGGCCAGGCAGGTCAGCTTCAGGATCCTGCCGAGCACGCTTTCTCAGCTCAGCCTGCCCTGCTAGCATGAAGAAGATATACTGCACAGAGTGACTGGCTTCTGTGAGTGCCCCAGCATTGCACATTATGTGGAGCCAGGTCTTAAGGCAGCAGGTTTTAGTTCATGCTGATTCAGATGCCTCTGGTACAGTGAAACATAACCTAAATCCAGTTAGTGTCCAGACTGTTTAAAGGCTGTCCCCTGCACCTAAGATGTGCACAGTATATTGTTTTATATGAACAAGTACATGATACAATTTATATGGACAAATTTATATGAATGGAAGGTTTCTTTTTTTTACAGCATGGGATTTTGACTTTGTAGCTTAGGGTCTTTCCTGTAGAAGTCAAGACCAGCTACTGCTCATGTTCGACTGCTGAAGTAAGATGACTGGATGGACAGAGGGTGCTATCCTATCTATGGATAAACAGAAGTGGTCGGAAGGCTAAGCCTGTAAATAAATACCCTATGCCTCCACATGACTTGCCTGGAGTAGTTTTAGGGAAAAAACAGCTATTAGTACCAGGGGAAATCAAAGTGTACTTTGTAATTTGGGACACACTCAAGGTCCTATATGTGCTACAGGAATGGGCCCACAATTGCTGTGCCAAACCTGTCATCCCTGTGTGTCCTGTTTGCCTGTGCAAAATGACACTGTGTGAGTGACATCAGGCGGACTGGACAGAGCAATGGCTTCCAGCTCTGAAGAGCTGCAGTGCTGTTTATCATGAGGAGCAGGTAGAGCTTGTGGTTTAGGCTCCCTTCTGGCAAGGTGGACACAACGTGCTCAGTCACAAGAGTCCTGGGCTTCACACTGTTCCTGGGATCTGCCAGATCACATACAGCATTGACATGAGACAGTGTCAGAGATTCACAGCAAATCTGAAAAGCAAAGGTAATCTCCAGACAAACACCTCTAAGCATGGACAAATAAGTACACACTCCAGTTGTGAAAATTACCCCCAAATGTTTCCAGTTCTTCAGTAAAAAATTGCAATGTCTGAGAAGATAGAAACTCAAGGTTAACCTGGAAGGGAGGAATAAAGACACTTGAAAGTAAGGACTGCTGATGGCTAGTCAATCACACCTATATGCCACACTTTTGCCAAGAAATCCTTCCTATGCAGACCAAATGATACTTGTAAGTATACTGTATATGTGCAAAATATTCTACATAAATGTATATATAGATAATATATGTGTACATGATAGGATTTTAGGGTTATGCCTGTACCAGCAAATATTGTGGGGCACTACAACTCCCTCGTCTATGAAATTATTAGCTGATTCCTGTTAATTTATTCTTGCCATGGTTTTGGCCTGTGCCAGTTAAACCTCTTCCGAACAATTCCCAGGCATGACTGAAGGAGCTAGTGTGGGCCAGGGGCTGTTCCTAACAACCACTTGGATCCAAATGCCTTGCTTGAAGGATAAAAGAGTTTAATGCTATGGGCGAAAGCCATCCTGTGCCAGGGCCCTCAGTGCCAGAGAACAGTCCTGGGCACGTTTAATTTACTGGTATAGACATAGTCTAGGAGCCCAAGGGATTAGGCAGGGTTTTAAGGGTTGCATGCCTGGACTTAGGTACTTGATTTCTCCCAAGATCCATTTTATGGGACCTTGTGTTTTTTGCGGACATGGGCCTTGATCCTTTAAATCTTCTGTCACCTTAGATAAAAAGCCTTGCCTTCTGGTGTTAATGACCCTTTAGTGTTTTCCCTAAATAGCAGACACCCGGTGGAAGGTAAAGTGGGCTGCAATTATGCAGTTTTATTATCACTACCTTCATGACAGTGGCATATAGCAATAGTGAACTCTGTTTAACATTTTTTATATTTCTAGGAAGAAAGTAATGTAAAACATAAAAGGAAAAAATAAAAACACACAAAATGGTAATTTTTCAAAGCCTGGCTAATTTTCATGAGGCTTTGTAGAAAGTAGCTTCCTTTGCTTTCAGGTAAAACATGGAGATTTTAAGATTACATTCATTTTGCTGTATGAAATTATGGAGGGACTGACCAGATTTTGCTAGGCAACACCCCTGCAAGTATATTCAGTTCTACTGACCCTTGTAGTATAACATCTCAGGAATGGTGCTATCGAGTTTCCACTACGTGAGTGTACTTGAGCTTTTGGCTTCTCTGTGTCCTCTGAAGAACAGCACAGAAAGGTGTCTGATAGCAGCAAACCTGCATTGATATGAAGGAACAAAACTTCTTTGGTCAGGATGCCGATTACAGTGCTCCAAGTCACATACTTTTCCTGACCCATCTGTCTGGTCTACTCATAGCTCTTTCTCCTAACTCTTTCTTGCTGTTATCCTCTTAGCCTGACACTTACCTTAACTTGAGCTTCATTTCTGTCAATGCAGCCACCACATTAGTATCAGAATACTTAGGCCAGGGCTGAGATGAACACTGACATGACCAGTGTGTCTTCTCATCTCATTGATGTGAGTCTGGTTGATCCGGTGGGACTGCCACGCTACTATGAAATATGTGACTTGAGTATCCAACTGTCCCGACCGCAGCCTGCCCGATGTGCACATGGGTGTTGGGATAGCTCTGATACTGTGATGAAGATACAGTATAGTGATGATAGCAGCAAGGAACTGGGCAGAAGTATATTGGAAGCTCATTTATCTGCTGGTATGATTAATCTCTGCCATATATACAGCAAATTTGGCTGGATCTTCAGAAATCATCCTTTGGGTTTACGGGAGAAAAGTGGAGGGCTGGGGAATGATGAGATTAACATCTGATCCTTTAGACTAAATCTGTCAGTCCTATTTTTCTTGCAATTTGCTACATCGCTGTGCAGGTCTCCCAGAGATGGAATCCCACGCACCTGCTATATGCACTTTGTGCAGGGTAATTATTGTGAGCAGGTTAATTTGGGGGACTTGATGCTATATATCTGGGCCCATTACCCATCTAGAGGGGAGGCAGAATACAGCTGAGTAGATCTGGCTGAGAAAGAGGAGAGGTTTTTCAAAAACAGGCTCCAAAAAATTACTCATTAATACCTCTAGGAATGCTGGCTGTGGTGTGGAAACTAAGACCAAGAGAATTTGTTTCTGCATTGCCTCCTCTGAATGCAGTCAGGTTTTGTGAGCCATACTTTTGTTCTCCTTTGAGGGCTAGGAAACGTGGTGGGGTGTAACCTGTGTCAGGCTCTAGTGTCCACCTCTCATGCACTGAGACAAGGAGAGGTCATCCTAGGGTGGGATTTGGAGGCAGGCTGATCCTTTCACTCTGGTCTTTTGCACTGTCCCTGGGCTGACGAGGGAGCGTGCAGAACCTGGGAACAGCGACCTGGCTGGCTGTGCGTGAGACCCAGACCTTTGGCTAATAAAGCACAGCTTCCTGCTTGTGCCTGTGCTTGTCAACATAAAGCAGCTCGTTGCTGCTATGTGGTAATCCTGGTTCTGCCCTCAGACCGTGTGGAAGAACACAGAGGCACAGCTGGGAAAAACCAAGAACCCCTCCAGACCGCTTCCCCTTCTGTCGGTGCTTGGTTGGAAAGGGTGAGCCGGTGCAGAGTAAAGTGGTGGTCTCTTGTGCCCTCTGGGGACGGCTGGTATATAATACAGGCAACAGAAAGTGTCAGGATACAATATAGGGCTTTTCACAAGGTTTCTTTTAGCCAGCCTCCATATAGGGGAGGTTTGTAGGACAGGAGCAGGCCATGGCTGTCGAGTCTCTACGGATCTGCCAGATCCTGCTCCTGTTCTGACAGCATCTCTTAGCTGAAAGGTTTTATCCTGGAAACAGAGACATAGGGAGTGTCGTATGATAAGATTTCCATGAAAATATCTCATCCCCTCTCTTTATCTGCCCTTGGTCTTAGCCCATCTTCTTTTGCCCCCTTTTTTGACCATTTTTAGTGCTAGCATGTCTGCTTGCAGAGCTCATGGTTTCTGATGCCAAACTCATTTCCTCCTTCCCAAGGCCATTTTCATCCTTGTTTACACAGCCATGCTGCCTAGCGAGCTGTTCCAACTGGGATTTCTGGTGGATAGCTTGCAACTAACTGTCCTTAGTTGTGAGAAACTGATAAAGGTTTCAGCATTTGGCCTTGGCCTCTTGAAGAGCCGGCGGGGATGTACAGATGCAATGTGCATTCACAGAATTCAGAAAGCAAGGAATAAAAGACGTGCTTGTGATTTATTCTCATTACAAAATCTTCAAAGGTCACTCCTTCCTTGGCCAGTCTAGCAATCTGAGCTTTTGAGGCAAAGGCTTGCGAAGACAGGTTGTCTTGTTCTGTTCCTCAAAGTGCAGTTTTACTGGATGCTTGGACCCCTTTGGTTGGCTTCCAGCTGGTTTGCAGCCACAAATCTTCAATCATTTTCAGTTCTACAGTTATTTTAAGGGCTGTATATTTTACCTCCAAGCCTTCCTCTGAGGATTCTGCTGTGCTGTCACTCCTGCAGAGGCCTCAGGCAGTACTCGTGCTCCTCTCCCCAGCCTTCCCTGCCATGCCAAGAGCAGCTCAGTAGCACAAGTTTACGCACTGACTTCAGTAGACCCAGAACTGTCTTCCCTCCCCACTGATGAACTGAAGTCTGGCAGCAGCTGGAGATGGAGCGCAGGTAGGCTGATGGGAGCCCTAGCAGTTCTGTGAAACATCACCACTGCCTGGCTGGTGTTTTCTGACCATCTGATGGCAATTTGAGAGGTCTGGCCAGGCTCGCAGTGAGGCACTGTGGCCAGGAGTCCCCCAGGCTGGCCCAGCCAGGGTACAGAGTAGGTGCAGCCTGGCTGTTGCTCTCCTCATCCATGCACCATGCCCGTGGTAGGGATAAGCAGCAAGTTCAAACTTGCACCTCCTGGAAACTCTTCCTGGAATTTCTTACCCCAACTTGGACACTAACCTGGCTCTTTTTTACTTTCCTTAGAAGCACCGAAACTGCTCACAAATACAGATCTAGATGGGGTGCCCAACTAGAGGAACAGGGAAACCTCTTTGATGTTGAAAGCTGTATTTTATTTATACACTTGGGAGAAGCCTAGAGGCTGTCTGGGCAGCCAGGAAGTTCCAGAATGGAATTTCCCCCCATCAACCTAGCAACCATAATAATATTTTCTCCCTTCCTCTGCAAAGACTGAGTGTGCTCATTTCCTAGCACTTTTGCTTAAGAAGTTCCCTGCTTTCACAGGAACCTAGGCCTTTTCTCTCTGATGCTGCCCTTCTAAGCATTGCAGTTTGAGGTTTCTTGTCTTTGACCTAAAGACCTCAAGTCTGAGGCAGCTGATGAGTTGGTTGGCCCTCTCTGTGGGGGTAGGATGTATGGACTGGATGTTTCTTTCATCTTTGGACTGGCTGCTCCTGGCTAGCTACATGGCAGGGCTCAGAACCACTGTGTGATCCCAGCTGAGGACTGTTACCATGAAGGCATTTGAAAAGGAAGAGGTGTGAGTGAGTTGCAGTGACTGTATTTGAACGAAAGAAGGTCAGAGATCCTTTAGCCAGATGAGGATTCCTCTTCTCCAGGGCTTAGAGGGAGGAAGCTATCTATCTGAAGCAGAAATCATCACTTCTCTTTGCTTGTGTTTCTGAGGAGCCAGGCTGCTCTGCTACCCTGGAGTTTCTGGCTGGCTAAACTAAACTGCGGGCCCTGTGAGTGCTGTCCAAGAAGCCCATTACCAAATGGGTGTTGTGGGCCCCCTTCAAGGCCTGTTTGCAGGGGAACAAATGTCTGCAGTACCACCTAGAGAAGCACGGTGTAAACGGCCATGGTAATCCTGTGCTCCCTGGTTCTCAGTGTATTAGCCATGTGCTGAATTTCCAATTGGCCCTAGCGATTTGCAGGGCGAGAATGGGCAGCAAGGGAGTTATAACAGAGGTGGGGCTGCCCAGCAGTGTTGTTAAGAGGATCATCTCTTTTCCTTACTGCTGCCACGTGGCCTATGCTGGCATGGTCATTGTTTCTCTATCAAACGGCAGGGATCATTCTGAACACCTTTCTCTTCAATTTCTTTTCTGCTTCTTTTCCTCTTTTCATGGCAGCCAAAAACTGCATCTGCAAAAACATGTATCCTAGGTAGTTCATCGTTCAGATGTGCCTAAAAGAGATGTGTCTAGAAAAGAACAGATAGCTGTCAGTGTCAGCCATCTCTGACCAGGCCTTCCTGATACTCCCTGAATGTCCAAAGTGTTTGCATGACAGCAGCTGACTCAGTTCTGGGACAGTTTATAGCCATTAAGGTAACGGTGGCCAGTTCTCATGTTTGGGTGCCTATAGCCGTAGCGAAGGGCTCCTTTGTGACCTCATGGGGGATGTTTCCCAACTGCCTGCCCCACACTCCTGGTGTAAAGACCACACAGCTAGAGCTCGGAGAGCACTTGTGTGCACTGCAACTTCATCTCTGCAGCTGGGTCATGGGGTGTTTATGGTTTGTATGGTGGGGACTTGGCTTAGGTCGGCCTGTGTTAGGGCAGACATTGCACAGAGGCCAAGTCAGAGATGATGCCTTCTGGAGGAGCCTACAGGCTCAGCAATTCGAATGCTGGGAGGAGAAATGCCCTGTGGTACTTGCCATAAGTGACTGGTGGCTGGCTCAGGGATAGAGCTTGGTGCCCTTTGCCTGTTTTGTCAGTCATACTATTCTGGGAACAACTCACATTATTTTTGTGGTCTGTCCTTCTCCCCTGCTTTTACCTACGTACATTGGACTGTGGCTGAGACAGCTGGTGGATGTACCTGCTCTGTGGTACTGTTCAAGATGTGCCTGGCTTTGGGCCCCCAACTCCCTCCAAGCAAGCTCTAGGCTCAACTTTCATCCTGCTTCTGCCTTGCTGTTCTCTTTTAGCATTGCCCTTGGCAGACAGATGCTCCTTCCATGCCTGGCACTGGCTGTAGCTCCAGTGTCTCTGTCAGCCATAACCCCGTTGGAGTCATAAAGCAAGAAGGGATGGATGAGGTTTTTCCACCTCATCCCGCTGACTCCCTTGGTGTAATGAGGGGAGATCCCCAATAGATGGCACTTGAACCTCTTCCCTGGCTGTTTTTTTTCTTTTGCCTTCAACATCGCTGTGTTCAGATCAGGGTCCGCACAGATGCAGCATGACCCAGCTATGGAACAGTGTGCGGGAAAAGGAGGCCAAAGAGCAGTTCAGTGTGCAAGGTGGGCCGAGCAAATCCCCAGGTGACTTCAAAGGGTGAAAACAGCATCTCCTTCTTTATGAGAAGGCTTGGCCAGGCCTGCCTAATGGGGCCTTCTGCACCCACACACATTCCTATTCTTGTGTCTCGCAGTGTCTGTGGTACACCCTGGGCAAGATAAACTGCAGAAGGTATTAGATTGTCCTCCGACCACAATGGGAAACACAGCTCAGAGCGAATCTGTGCATTAAACTAATCCTCGCTGCATTGTCTTCACCCCTCTTGCCTGCCTCCCCTATTGTACTGTTTGGCCAGAATTCTGACAGAGGAATGTCTCTGAGGGAAAATAAGATGTGGCACAACAGGAGCTAAGGCAGTTCTCCAGGGATGTCATCCCCATGGCAGCAGCAGGCAGGAACATCTGGGAATTGTGGAAGTGAACCAGGATCCTTGCTCGGCTCACGGGCCCCTGCCCTCTCCCTGTCACCACAATGCCATGTGCTCTTGCAGGAGAAACTTGCCACTTGCCTCCCTTCTGCTCCCGGTCTGGCCATGAGGAATTTAAAGGGCTCTTCAAGCAATGCTGGAGCAGGCATGTGGGCTTACCCTAAATGTTATGCAATGCATTTTTTCATGTTTTTACCATGTGACCAGAGGAAACTTGGACTAGGTTTGTGATTTGGATTTGGTTTGAACCCAGCAGGCAGATCAAAACTCCAGGGGTGAGAAGCCCACAGGAACCAAAACCAAAGCAAAGTGATCACATGAGATGCTTGGGAAGTGAAAGCACTGAATTTTGCATAGCTCCAGCAGTGTGATATAGCAACAGGCTAGGGCCGGGAGACACCACTTCTATACTTGGATCTTCCACAGCTTTCCTCAGTGACCTTCAGAAAGTCAAGTAACCTTCCTCTGTCTTAATTTTCTCCTTTGGGAACAATAGTATTACTTACCCCTGGAAAATATTTTGCTATCCTTGGCTAGAGGTTACTTGGTAGTATTTTGCAACCTGTATGTGTGTGGAGGTGCAACAACTCCAGACCTCTCGGGAAGCTTTATTTCCAGTATATGATGCAGCAGCATGACTTGTCATCTACTGGAAACCCATCTAGCATGTCAAGCCTCATCCTCGGGGCAGGGAAAACATAAGACAAGAGTTGCAGCAGTAGGTTGCAGCTCTGCTTTCTGCAAGGGCTGCTTTTCCTCTGGGTGTCTCCTAAATTGCTTGCCACTGGTTGCAGCAGCGTGTCACCGTGCTCATTCAGAGGAGATGCTGGATGCTGTGGATCGATGGAGAATGTGATCTGTTAAACAGTTGCTTCTGGCTTTGCGGCTGTGGAGTGAGAGAGAGGCCATGGTACTCTGCAAGTGCAAGGTGCAAGGTTAGCTGGGGAGGAAGTTGGGAGTGTGAGTTTCGCCTGAGCCTGCTGGAACACAGAGATGCTCGTGGCTACACGGTCTGAGAAAACACTGGGAGCGAGTGTGTATAACCTGACCCCCAAAAGACCTGAGTGTACCCGAAGTTGATGTTCTTGGCTGTTCTGGTTATATGAAATACAAAGCGAGAAAGAAAGAGCTGCTCTGCAGGTATCTGCTGAAACACATGTAGGCAAAGGTTGCAGAAGCAGAGTTAATACAAGGAGTTATAGTATTAGTTTCTCTCACATCACAAGTGCCATGATAAAGCCTCGTCAGCACTTGCCTTTGCCGCTCGTCGAGAGCAGCACGGCCCCGGAGCAGGTTAGGCAGCCTAGCATGAACCCACCGCCAGGCTGTGGTCACTGCTGCTGTTCTGTGCCTTAGTGGGGCGGTGTGAGTTCAGGTAGAGCCTGTGAGGTGTTTGCAAGTGGGATGGCAGATTCTGCTTTTCTCTGTTTCGGGGAGCTTTTTCAGCTTCATCTGTCCTGAGACAAACGACTGGGCCCTGGCATGTGCCTGTCCCGCTGCTTGAACCTGGAGAGCTCAGATATGGGAAAGCAATCATACCCAGTAGTTTAAGCTGACTGTGGTTTATGGGTCGTATCTTACAATCCATTACGAGGAAAGCCAGCTGCTCCAGTGCTAGAATAAGGAATGAATAAAGGCCTGGGGAATTTGGCTTTATATGAAAAAAAATCTTCTTTAGTGATATTCACAGGGTAAGAAAATGGTAAGAGATTCTCAGTTGTTGGGCTTTGGGGTATACCTCGATTATTGGTTAGGAATCAGGAGTAATTCTTACCTAGCCTTAGATATATTATTGCATATCTATATGGAGGATTTCTGCTTTCGTCTAGCATTTTACTCTCTCCTGTTGGACGCAGGGTGCTAGACTAGTGATCTGCTAATGTGCACTATTCCCCGTTTTTCTGCATGCATGCAATAAGGAAATCGAAAGTACCTGTAACAACATATGGTGGCTTAGTGTTGTAAGACTGGATGGGGATTTCAATTTGGTGTGAACTGGGGCAAAAATAAGTGAAAATAAGTCCACAGTGTGAAGGCAGAACTCATAGAGCAAGTATAGTTTAATAGATGAGATAGTTTCCTATCGCAGGCATCTTCTAAGGTGGCACTATCTGAAAAGCAGAAACGTTTTCTGGCTCAGACTCTGCCTGTTGTACTCCTTCAAGAAAAAATACTTTGCTAACTGGAGCTGAACTGAGGCCCTTTCGCCTGCAGCGGAGATGTTCTCTTTCTTTTCCACAGTCAGCATTTTACGAGTGCTCTTTCCTTATCTCGTTACACGCGTTCTGGCTGAGAACTGGGAACCGATACCTTAACCAGCCTGCGCTCCTCTGGAATTTGTACGCAAGCGAAGACCTCCTCCAAGGCTTCCGAACTTGTCGCAGGAGGAAGGCTGGGGCAAAAGGCTCTGCTGGCCCCAAGGGAATGGGCAAAGGGACCTTTCACCAAGACACGGGGAGTTTATCAGTGGCGTGGAGTTGGCAGTGGCTGAAAGCCCTTTGTTGTTACTGCTGGCAAACGTGTCGGTGGCTTCCTGCGGGCGCAGAGAGGCTGGGAGCGTGTCAGTCAGTCCCTGGAAACTTTCCTGACTGCTTTGCCAGGGAGGTGCTGGGGGAAGGCCATGGGAACGGGGCACCTTGCTTGGGCCCGAGGGCAGCTGGTGCAGCAGGAGCCGGTGCCTCCCTGGCCCCGCGCTGGCATTTGCTGTGAGGAGAGGCGGTGGCGAGTTTCCCTGTAGCCGCAGGCCCCTTGCAAGCCGCCCGGGTGGCTCGAGGGACTCGAGATGGGATACACGCGTCCTCCCTACGGATCTGCGCTGGGAGTGAGGGGACGGGACAGACAGGTCACGGCACCCCG